>WAAG01092078.1:0-11806 GCA_013390105.1 Tichodroma muraria
TATCACTTGGAAAAAAAGGTTAAATTCACTGAATATGTTCACCCTGCAGTAGGCTACAGAGTGCCATGTTTCTCCTGCTTTCATTTTAAAGGCTTTTCTTTTTTTTAATCTCATTTCCATTCTTTCCACTTTTAAATCACAAAGTAATCTAAATGACAAATTGGTCTTCCTCTCCATTTAAACATGGTGTGAATGAGGCACATTAATTCTCCACACCAAATGTAATCCATTTGTATATCTCTTCCCTGTCACTCCTGCCCTTCCATTACGCTATACAGTCAGCTGTCTTTACCTGACTAGAAGAAAAATTGTTTTTAAAATGTTGCACCACACTAGTGGAATTTCATAAGGTCCTAGTTCATAAAGCTTTTTCCTCCTTTCTGCAAAAGTGCTCAGAATTTGTAATAGCCCCAAGAGCAAACAACATCAGCAAAAGCACATAACTATTTTATTTTGTCGACATTTCTTGTTTTTCTATTAATCTTCCTTTATAGGTGATAAATAGGATATCTAAAGAGTTACAAGTAATTGCTGTCTCAGATGCACTGTTAGTGCAAGATATGTGTCTGACAAGATTTACTGCACTGAACAAGTTCAAAGGACTAGGGACTGCATTTCAAAACAGGATTTCCTCCTACCCACCTAGTAAAAGCCAAAGCTTTAAGGAACAAAACCGCAAACACAAAATATGCAAGCTTTAAGTATTCAATAACGGGACCCTTAAAACCAAGGGTAACTTTCTAACAAGAAGCTGTGACATTTCACTTATTTCCATTAAAAATAATAATAAGTTCTGAGAGAAACAAGCAGAAACTAGGACTCAGTTCTCCCCCCAGGTAAGTGAGCCTAATCACAACAAAGACATGCTTGCCTTACTTTGGCTCTTCTTGCATCCTTGTGAATCATGGAGAGCTTCCAAAAGAGATTGCACAACCAGATGGCTGAAGAGGTGACAGATGGGGATTTGAACCATCAGGCAGGTAACAGAATTAACCAGAATATCATACTGCTTCAAAGACTGATGAACCACCACACCATCAAGCAGAGGAGAAGATTCCTCAAAAAGCAGGAGATTCATATCAAAAAGTCACTTCGCAAAAAATAAAGCTCTGAACAGGAAAGTAAGCAGCAGTCTCACGTCTTTTCAAGGAAGAGGAGAGGAGTCAACATGCAGGACAAGATTCAGAGACTTAGCTCCTAACACATCATCATGAGATCACAAGGTACACACTAACATCCCAGGGAGAAAGAGGTTAAAAACCCTCCAGCTGAACACTCTGGAAGGATAGCATCTTTCATTTTATGGTGATTTTAGAAGGCTCTGATGGTATTTCAAATCTACATATTCCGCATTACAGTTTCTTCACTGGGTCCAACATCAAGGTTTCAGCATAAGTATTTAGAATGAGTGTTAAAATTCAGTGGTAGAATTTGAACCTATGCATCTATCTTCTGTTCAACTTTGTGTTTTTTCTTCCTCAAGAACTTGTTTCCTACCAACCACCTTTCTGTCTGCTGCTTTCATGAGCACTCTTCTACCAGAATATTTCAGAATGTAAGTAATTTCATGAAAGATATATATTTTTTTGCACATCCTACTAAATAATATTAAGGGAAAAAAAAACCCTGCAGAAGCACTTGGTTTCACAGAAATTATAAATCATATTGCCTCTTGTCATGTGCAATATACACTATTTCTTCCCATCTATAATTGTGCTAACACACATAAATGCCTATATTAGTCTTTTCCTAAGTTTATAATGGCCTTTTAATTAACACACTAGATTTTTAAAACTGTTTTTTAAAAATCATGCTTGAAATATACTCATGCAATATTGCAGATCTCATGAATCAACTTCATCATCTACTTTACTTCTTCTCTTCCCTGCTTTTGTCACATGCCCTATTGTTATGCCCTGCTCCTCAAATGAGGTCCTGCAATTACCTGACTGCAGAAAGAGTCATTCAGAGTTCAACAAAATCAAAATCTGACTTCCAATAAGCATCTTTTTTTCAAAGTGAGAAACTCCACTTTATTTAAGTGCACATGTTTTTGCTGAAATGACTGAATCAGCACTACAAAAAGATTTTATATCAAAAGCCTAACTAGATAAACAGAAAATATCTTTCAACTATATCATCAATAATATAAACACCACAAGATATATTCAGAATCAATACATGAAGCACTTATGATCCACTAGTGGTAATATCAATTACCCAATTTTCTTTCCATGCGAAAATCCATGGGACTAACTTCTCATAGTCCATTCACTTTGTCATGTCCAATACACAGCTGTTCCCTTCAGGGAGATTGTCCACATGCAGACCAAAGAAAGCCATTTCTGAGGCTGTGCCTCAGGCCGTGGCAAATTCCAGTATAAAGTATATATGAAGAAAATCTCAGGCACAGGGCAACTTAGGAAAAGGGGGATCCAACTGCATGATTTAGAAAGCCTATTTAAATTAGGTGCCAAAACAAGTCAGCACAGCTAGACCTTACATTGTGTCTCAGAAGAATCCTTGCCTCTAATGGACTCCAGGAGAAAGTATTTGTTCAGGGAAGAGACTCTAAAGGTCGGGATTGATGCCATGACATTTTTTCAGCATTTTGGAAAGAATCAATGACACTAGAAGGGCAAATAATGCACTGAAGTGACCAAGAGGCTCCCCTTAGACTAGCTGAAGTACATATTGCACAATGATATTGTACTTTATCTGACTAATGTGCTTACGCTGGAGCTGAGTGTGCCCCGTCACATTCCTGCTCATGCTGCTAAATGCAGTGAAGAAACGGTCAGCAATCCATGAGGAAATGAAGGAAAGGAGTTCCCTACCCAGAAACTTAAAGACAAAATAATTGTCACCACGAGATGTTTTTGATCCCTGTTCCTCTATTTCCACACAATACCGTTTAGGTTAGGGCCACTCCTCTCAGCCAGTGCTGTCAAATCAGCTAAAAGACATGAATAGCGAGGAGGAAGAAGCTTAAAGAAACACCCCAGGAAAACAAATTTTCCACATCGCAACCAGCTAAGCTAACCCAGTCTTAGCATAAACATGACAAAACTGCCCTCCTTATTCTATTTCTCATGCAGAAAAATGGTGTATATGTGCAAAACCACACTGATACACAATTATTTATTTGGTTCTTGTTTCAGATTGGAGGTTGTGGATTTTAAAAAGAAAACGTACCACAGATCATGAATCAGTGAAGTGCATGGACCTGTCCTGAGAAATATAAACTACAGTCTGTTTTAAATTGGTGGCAAAAACGTGTCTTCCTTTTTCTTCTACTGTCAGCAAACTGATTAAGTAAGACACCTTATCAGCTATGAAAAATTAACAGGCTTTTGATTTTGCTATGTTTTTCTTAAATGTATTACAGTCACTATGACACATCTGATAATGACAACAACAAAAAAATAGTATTATCTCTGACATATAGAAAATGTGTTTATGACTGGCTTGAGCTTGAGAAATTTTGCAAAACAGGTCTCATTATCAACCATACTAAGTTTAATGCTGGTTGTTCAAGGAATATCTCCACTGATACTGAGCCTAAGGGCACAACCTATCAAAATTTTTCAACTTTCCTCAACTAATAAATAAGAGCCTGGTGAAAAGTTTGCATGCATGTCCAGGAGGTCCATCCTTGAACCAAGCTCCAAGTCTTGCAAAAAGTGCCTGAAATAATAAAATTCAGTTGGTTGAGAAGACAAATAAAACACTGAGAGTCACTTTTCGTCTGAAAGCAAATTCTAAGTTTGGTGGTTTGGGCAACAGTTACAACTAACCTACACAAGGCATTTAAAGAACTTCATTTTATATATATACGTAGCAAGTATGTGTGTACATACACACACACACACACATATATATTTATTTATTTGGGCATTTTTTACTACAGTATAGTTAAGCCCATATGAAGATCGATGTGGAAGTATTTTTTTTTAGATTTTGGGTAGCTCACATTCTTAACAATTATTAAATGACCTGTTATATATGTACTGCATATACTACACTGGATCTTCAATACATGCAGGCTGGGTAGTTCAGAAATATGAGACAACTCTGAAGCTATTTTAGTTATCTGTGCACACCTCTGCATCATGCCCTGTAAGCACATTTCAATAACATGGTTTACCACTGTTGCTGTTTCTTTGCATTTCTGTAAGGCAGAGAGAACCCAAGCCTGGTCCTGATACGTAAGCTCGTGCACAAACACAGCTGGACTTTGAAGAACCTTAAATTACTATGACAGACAACGGTCAGACAGCGGAAATGTGCATTTTTGTTTGGTAAGTATAAAAAGGAATGCATAGCCCTAGTTGTGTTAGTAATGGCTTATATCTTCTGCTGCAAAAAACCACAAAATACCTGCATATTACCTTTTTTTCTTTTTAGAAATAAGATCTTTGCAGTGTTTCATTAGGTTAAAGCATACTGTGAAACTGCATGATGTGGCATCATGAACTTCCACATCCTCTGTTTAGATTTCCACACAAATTCTTCCCAGCAAAGAAAAGTGAGAAGTTTTGGGTTACCAGATGAAGAAACTAGGCCTGGCTGACAGATTGTAGATGAGAGCCAATGCTGGCTCACAAGTTTGAGGAAAGAAGGGGAGAAAAGAGGAAATACTTGTTTCAGTTCTGTTAGACTTACGGGATGGTGCATTCTCATTTACCACTGAACTAAGTAACTCAAGCTTTCCCAGCTGTGCACTCCTCATTTGGATGTTAGCCCAGAAGTGGCTAGCTTGATCTCATTTCCAGGGTGAAATGCTCACCTTCTGGTTGCATACTTCACACTAAGGGCATCAGATTGCCAGAGGCCTGAACTTCTGAACTAAAGAGAACCCTTGGTGTTGCTTTTCCTTTCCCAAAGCTTATTTTACTGCTTATTCTGCCCAATCACCCTTTTGTATCGTTCCAATCCTTGTGAGGGGTGACTGAACTAACAGCCCATACACATTCACAGTGTGGAGGTGCTCAGCAGTGCAAAATCACAGACAAATTATGCCCCACTAGAGATGATGCTCTCCAGGCACCCTCCACTGGATTCCTGAGGTAATGGCAACTCTAAGGGACACTGAATCAAGACCATATATAAGTCACTGAAGAATTACATAGAGGGACCAAAGCTGGATTTGAACTGATCACTTAAGGAGGAAAAGCTCCATATCCCATTGTATTGAGTTATCTGGCTCTCTGCTTCATTCACTGCCTCTGGCTGGAGATTTAAATAAACACAATACTCTGCCAGAGGACAGAGTGGGTCTATCTTCATGAAGCAAAGACAAGCATTTGGTTCCTTTATAGGATTACTCTTTTTAGATAAGAGAAGTATCTCTTCAGATTGAGATATGCTAACTTCTTAGTAGCAAAGGTTCTTGTGTTATTTCCTGTGGCCTGCCTAGCAGTTTGTTACTGAGAAATAGTGACAGAAAGCAGTCAAGGGAAAGGCATTCAGACTGTGGCAGGGAGAACTCCTCTTAAGAATGCTAAATCCTTCTTATTAGGGACTAACCTGCATACTTCTAAATCATCAGACCAGTCATCATACAACACTGGAGGCTTCTGACCAGCATGAGGCACAGTGGGCCCTGCCCCAGCAGGTGCTCCATGATGTGGGACTGCCAGAGCATCGCTGCCAGAGCCTGCCTCTGCAAAGGAATCCTTCGTGTGTCTAAGGAATGGCGCAGGCTGCCGATCTCTGTGGTAGCTTTTCCCTTTGCTTTTCCCACATTTTCTTGAGGAAATCCTTGCTTCTTGAGATGATGCTGAAGACTGTGATTCCTTAAGCCTTGGAATCCTTCGGCGGTGATTTAAAGTAGGATTCTCAGGGTCAGACACCTCCTGTTTCTCTTTTCCCATTGTCCCCAAGGTGACAAGTTCAACAGCATTATTGTTTGATGACCCATCCTGGTTACTGGATGATCTATTGTTTCTTCTCCCTCTCCTGGCCATCCTGGCCTTTTCTCTTGCTCTCCTCCTAGCCTGAGCCCACTGACTCTCATCCGAAGATGATGATGAATCAGATGCATTCCAGCTGGATCTCGGAGGCTCAGGATGCAATTTACAGTTTCTCCCCTTTCCTTGCTTTTCTGTGTGCTCAGCACCATCTCCAGTTTCTCTTTTCCGCCTAAACCTTCGTTTTATGTGTTTCTTACCACCAGGCTCCCTATTAGAAGGGGCCAGCACCATGACAGGGGTTGCATGTTCAAGCTCATCTTCTGACAAATCATGCAAGGTAGTAGATCTAGACAAAGCAGTAAGCAAGGAAAGGGATGGAAATGGTAAGGGTGGGTGGAAAGAGAAATCACACACACACAAAAAAAAATAGTGGATGAGAATGAGAACATGAATTGTAATAGAAAAACATGAGACTAAAAAGCAAAAACAAAACCAAAACAGAGATCAAAAGAAGACTAAAGTCTATGTCAATTATGAATAAAGTTAAGCAGAAGCAAGAGCTACATAATATTTAATAAAAACAACTAACAAGAATCATCCAGATGAGAGTATATTTTTCTCAGCACATACCTACAAATGTCCTGAGTGGAAGGGCAGACAGACAACCGAGATTGACTCCTGGGAGCTGTTCCTGTTGTAGGACTGCTTGCCTGTTGAAATAAGTTAGACAGTTTGGAATCTTTGTCCATGAAATACATTGCAGATATTTTACTGCTTTGCCACATGATCACAAAATTAAAATAACTGTTTCTGCTGTTCATAGTGCACTGCTGAACAGATAGAAGCTCACAAAATACAGGAAGCTTGATCAAAAGTGAAACCTATTTGTGGAAGTAAGTGCGACTGAAGTGTTTGAGCTCTAATTTGCTCACGAATACATTTATCACTGTTTGAGGAAGCAGCTTTCAGCATTTGAATTTTCACTTGGCGCTACTGTAAATATCTGAAGAGAAAAAGTACTGGTTTTCTTTCATGCAGTCAAACAACCATGATGACTCCTTTCCAAATCATGTCAAGTACATTTGTGATACACTGAATGATGAAGAATCCAAAGCTAACTTAGGTTGAGTGGACTGATGAAATAGCAGGAAGATTAGAGTGTGTTTTAAAAGGCAATTGTCTTTAAGGCAATCAGATCTTCTAGAAGAACTGCAAATGTTAAACTGAGATGAGCCTGAAAAATCCAAGAGGCTGCATCTCTACAGAGCTGATCACATTCTCAAACAGCAGAAGAGATACAAAACATGTTTAGTATGTGACATTTCGCTCATAAGGTTGTTGCTACAAATTGCAGATTCAGTTACCCAATACTTTCACTGAAAACATATTTTGATGGTGTTAGCAGCAAACCATTTCAATCTGCCTTGCTATCTACTGGCAGCAGAACTGCCTGGAATCCAAATGTAAATCCAAGGCGTTGTTATTCTTCAGGATCCCCCACAAGACACTGCATTGTGGGAAGTGGGTTCCATTCTTAAAGCTATGACCTTCCTGTAGCTGATCGGGGTATTAGCTTCTAGTATGCAACCCCATCCACCCCATTGTGATCACCACTTCCAAATGCAGACAAAATACTACAAGCCTCAGAATTCCACAAGATCATGCATCAGTTGCAAGGAAAGGATGAGTATTAAGCGAGAGTACAAAGTACAAATCATACAAAAATGTAAAGCCTGTAATCCAAATCTTTTGTACTAGCAAATCAAATTCAGTCAGATAATTGAAATTATTTCTAGCTCAACTTTCACAGACATTTTTGTGGTGTTAAAAAGGTGTTTGAAAATTAGTAGTACAAGCAAAAATATTACGAACAGCAAGTACCTGCCAACACTTCACTTTTAGCTGAGGTTCTTAATACCCATTCTATTTAATGCATACATCTTCTGGAAATGTCAGTCACCACTATGTGGATTTTTGCTTTTATATGGATACTAGCTGAGACTTAAGAATAGTGCTTTTGCATGAAAACAATCTTCTAGCTCCTGGAACTCAAGTAACCATTTTTACCTGTTGATTAATATCACAAAAAAAAATACCAAACCAACCAACAATATTACTCTTTACTTCTAGTTCCATGAATGAAACTCAGAGATACAAAAACTAAGCCAAAATGAGAAAGTAAATTGATAAAGCAATTGATAAATTCATTCACACAATCCTTGTTTTCTAAGTTTTTGCCATGTCTGGATTCACCAGTCAAAGGAGGAACGTTACTGTGTCTACATGCAGTGTCATGCTGGAAGAAAAGGACAAGTACCTGTGAGAGAAATTGTATTCCATATCTCCTTTTCTACAAAAGCAATATTTCAATTATATGCATTGTGACAGATTATGAGTTTTTCTTACATACATATTAGAAAGTATGTTAGATGCATGGCGGGGTGTGTAATCTTCTTCCATCTCAGCCTCTGAGCATTAAGTAATTAGGCCTATCTTAAGCTACTTAATGAGGAAAGATGCAGACATCAGCACCAATAACTAATGTTATTGGGTTACAGGCTGCTGCTGCGTGAAAAAACATCCCTCCAGACTAAGCCCTAGCTGAAGGACTGCCGAAGAAATCCAGCCCCAGAGCTGAGTGTGGAATCCTGAATTCATCCCTCATGATGAGCTCATTTTTCTCCCCTCCCAGCTCCGGGACTGTTACCGTTGCTTCTTTTGGGATCTCTGTAATACAGGGGGGGTTTGGCCTGGTCTTAAATGGTGGTCAGGTCATCTCCATGCAATAAAAGGAAATTTTACATCGCTTTGCCACAGGCAGTACCCTTTGAAGGGATAAGGAGATTGGCTAAGCTGGCCCAGCAACCATATAGTATGCACAAGTTCAAGAAATCTTCAGCAGCTATTAAAGCATGAAGCCAGCTAGACAGTTCTTAAGAGAGCTGAAATAAAGCCAAAAACTAAACAAACTCCTTGAAAACCTTTTACACTTATGATTTGGAACTGCAGACCAGTGGAAATCTAATTATTTTAAGACAAAAATTACATTCTCAGTTTGACTACTTAAATCTTACTTTTCACTTTCAACAGTCAAGAGGTGTGGACTGTTTCAGCCCTGCTCAGTCACATTCACTTTCTAGTTTCCCTGTGCAGGCATGATGCTATATTTAGTTGTACGTAACTCAGAGAAAAGTTTATTTCCTTCAAAAACAATTTACATAAATATCTTTTACAAAATGAATGCTTTCTGCTTGTTTGTCTAAGCCCTATTGGAGAAAACATGACAATGGCAGGCAAAAAGCCAATGCACCATTTAAGTCTTCAAAAACAAAGCATGGCAGGTTATACACAAGACAATTCAGATTCTTACCTGTGATCAAATACAATTAGTTCGGTTTCTAAAATTTTGTAACACAAATTTTTATTTATATTATCTAAATTTATATACATTTATCTACATTAAATTAGCTTTTCATGGTAAAGTCATAAAATACCAGGTTGGATGGGACCTCAAAGATCACCTAGTCCTACCTTTCTTGGCAAAAGCACAGTGTGGACAACATATCCCATCACCCTGTCCAGCTCAATTTTAAAAGTGTTTGATGTTGTGGAAAGAAAAAATGAACTGATGGAGTGATTTCTAAAATCAAAAAGTTTTCCGATATTAATTTTCTGATGTTGATTTGTGCACCTCACAGAAAATGGAGGCCCTTATTTTGTAAATAGGCCCAGTTTTTGTAAATTAAATCGGAGTGGATGGACCTGCTAATGTCAGGTCTGTCTTTGCTACCACTTATCATATGAATATAATAATTCACAGCTAGATGAGCTGTTTTCAAGAACCCGTAAATTTCAGCTCAGGTGGTCACCTAGTCCAGACGTCTGTCCCCAAATCCCTTTACTTTTTCATCCTACCATACCATGTTCTGACAGCAGTATCTGCTTTCTGCTACCAGCAGTGCCTCTAGGTTTATCCCAATGTTCCCTCTTTGCCATCTCTTCTACAAGCCATACATCCCAAACTAATTTTAAACATTCATATAATTATATCACTTAAATACAGTCTGAGAGCAAAGATACCTAAAGGGGCATTTATTTGGGTAGTGTACTTACAGAAAGAATTGTGCATTTTCAAGGCATATCTGACAAACCAGAACATGATAATTTGAATATATTCTGCTCACATCTTATCAGTCCAGCTCTTTTGGGAACGTATATGCAACAGATGTCGGAAACAGTCACAGGCAGACACATCTTATTGCTATAATTGCTATCCCCATTGCTGTATGCAGTAATTGCTACATGCAGCACACTGCATATTTTAAGATACTGTATTGTAGTAGTTTGGCCGTGATTGGCCAATGTGTATTACTGACATTTGATAAAACCAATGAAAGCGTGGGTACGCCTTTTACGATACACCTTTTTTAAATGCAAACCCGGGAATCAGCTCTCTCTTGGTTTCCGGCAAAGGCTCAGGTAAGAGCTCCTGCCGAACATTCTCTGCTCCCCCTCTCCCCACGTGGCCGTCGGGCCTGGGGGGGAGGGGGAAGCAAGTCAGGCTGACCGGGAAAAAGGAAAAAAAAGACCGCAGAGCCAAACTGTGAGCTTCGTTGCTGATATCTGGCTGATGGAATTCAAGTTTTCTTCTCCTGAGCATGGTCGGTGAGAGAATTTTCCTCAGGGCTGTCTTGGAGCCAGGAAAGATCACGCAGATCGGGCGGGGATGGCTTTTCTGAGTGGAGTTTACTCTGGACTAATTTAACCCTAATGAGACCGAGNGATATAAATGTTTTCCGGGCGGCTGTTATCATGAAAAGTTTGTTTTGTCTTGTTTTGTTTCAGTTTTTAGTTCCATAGCGAGTAAAAGATGCTCCAATCTCTAGAAGAATTGAAGAAAGACTATTCTAGAATTGAAAAACTGACTGAAAGTTTCTAAATGTAATTTCTGTATGTTGTTAATGAGAGTGAGAGAAATTTTGGTAATAGAGGAAGAATGTTTGAAAGGTTTCATTCTAATTCTAAGAGTTTGTTAGTTGTTTTTTTTTCTTCCCCTTCTTTCCTTTTTGTATTAGTTAATAAAAGTCTGTCCTTTTCAAGTTTAAACCTGCTTTGCTTTGCTCTTGATTACAAAATTCCTTTTCTTTTGGCAACCCAAATTGATAGTTTTTTTTTCTGTCTGGTTTACAATGAAACCACGACATGTATTTAGTGAATAGACGGATCAATTTGATGCTGAGGACTCTAATTCCACCTGGGAGGCTGAAAAACAAGATTTTTTAAAATAGTACTCCTTGAAGGAATGTCTTCTTCACGCAGGAATATTGTACAGCTCACTGGAATGGGAAAACTAAACAAGCACTGCACTAATTTTATCATAACAAATTCCATCATCAGCAGAATTAAATGTGGTAATTCAAAATAAAGCTGTCTCACAATTAATTTATAAGCAAGGCAGCCCATTTCTTTATACAATCAACACAAGGAACAGGTCTAAGGGATAATGCCAACTCCAGCTGATGAGGTTTGGCATTTCAAAAAGATTGTCAGTCGTGAGAGATTCCCCAGTCACCACCACCTGCAGTCTCGGCCAGTTTAAATGAACTCTCTTGTCAAGGATACGCAATTCAATTAACAGACATGACAGGGCACTCATCCATAATTATTTTTGGTATGTTGATAGTGTGCTTTTCAAGCAGAATACCGATAAGTACAGAGTTTTCAGGATAAGCGAGATGATAATCACTTACCCAACACAAGGGGACTTCAGTGTCACACAGGTGTCTATGTTAAAAAGGCAGCAAAGACAGAAATGGGGAACAGAAATAAGTTCAACTGATGAACACAGTTAAGGATTTTGAATTTCGAACTAAGACTGCCTTTACTTAGGT
>WAAG01092079.1:0-31905 GCA_013390105.1 Tichodroma muraria
GACTAGATGGCCTTTGAAGGTCCTTTCAAAACTATTTTATGAGTCTAAGATTCCATGACAGTTGTGGCTCACTCAAAATCTCCATTTCACTGGGGACACGTTAGATGTGGCACCTGGGGATGAGAGATGGCTGATTACTGCAGGGAGGGTGACATGTTTTTGGTTCTGCATGTGGGCGTGAAACCATGTCCTTGTCATTGTGCCAGGCTGTTTAGCAAGGTACAAACATCAGGAGAATATGTTTTGTATGTATTTTGTTGAATGGTGGATTTCAGTCACTGTGAAGGGTTTGGAAAGTTGAATGTTCACCAGAGCACCCAACAGAAGGGGCTCTCTCACTGCTCTGGGTTCTGATTGTCGATTCTTGTCTGGAGTCCCTGCATCCAGGGAAACAAAATTTTCTTCCCATGTGAATCTGACAGTGAAAGGGTTTTCTGTCTAAAAATGAATTGTGTTTCACAATGAGTTGACACGTGTAAGGTTCTGGAAAAGCAAGCCTTTCTCAAGAACTAAAATGTGACATTTTAAAAAAATGAATTTTAAAATATTGCACCATGCATTTATTTTACCTCATGCAATAAAATAAAAGTCTCCCTTAAACAATTTTATTATTCCTAAACTTCCCACAGAATATCAGTGAAAATGCAAGTCCTTTAATCATCAAATGCTGGATTTAGTGTCTCCTGAAGGATGTTTTCATGGCTTTAATAGGTCTCAGATCAGGGTCTGCAAGATCATCTACTGGGATGCCAATTGTAACTGCCCTTTCTAGGTTGGCTTGGAGTTTCACCTCCTGCAAAAACTCATCCACTCGACAAGGGAGTACTTCAGACTTTGCAGAGAAGAGCTGGGTTTGTGCCAAGGAGTTCTCCAGTTTGTCATAACCATTTTAATAGCAAATTCTCATTTTCCTGTATTCCTCTGCTCAGGTCCTTGCAGGAGTACTTGGAAGTTATTTGTCCTCAAGGGCACAGATCTATGAAGAGGCTGTTTTCATGGACATGCCCAAGAGCCTTTCCCACTTCTCATCCTAGCTACTTAATTTTCCCTCTATGGAGAAATGTCCTTGGCTACTCCAAGCTTCTGTTTCCTGAAGTTTCCCTGTTTGCCAACTCAGATGCTGAAGTGCTCAGTTCTTGGTGCTTAGAGGTGATTTCAAAGCACTTCACAGCAATTCTTCTTCTTGTATAAACACTTCAAAATTACTTCAGCAAACTGAAATACTTGTACATCAGCAAAACAGCTTTTGATGATGATGATCTTATGTTCTGTGCATCCAAGTACCTTTGACTCAGATGGTGTTTTTTATATAACAAACTTTTCTCTTAATAACTTCCTGACTGCAAATTTAGGGGGTTTTTTGGGCAAATTTGGAGATATGAGCACAATCCTATTTTCTCTGTTAACACTTAAGTGTTTTAAAACAATTCTTTTCTTATAAACTCCCATCTCAGACCTAGTGAGTTTTTTATATTGCTTTGGTTTGCAGCATTGTCCACTCATGGAAACAAAGCTAGTTCAGGTCTTGCTAGTCTGGCTTTTATTATCACATACAATTTTTGTTTTTTTACATTAGTCACCTTTCTTTAGCTGCATTGATCTATCAGCCTACGATTGAGGAAAACACAGTTCCAGGTTTGAAGCGAGAAGACGCTTTTGTGATGACATCCATAACCACATCAATTCTACTTGGACTCCACAAACGTGCAGTTCACCACCTCATTACAATCCCAGTCTCTCTCTTTATGCTGGTGACTTTCCTTGGTCACATATCTGAGGTCAAAGGTTAATACCAAAAGATACAAGGCAAGAAGGAAGGCTGACTCCATATCATTCAGCCTGAATCTGTATGTGCTCTTGCAATGAACAGATCATTAACTTTTGCAATGCAGCTGCTGAGAGACGTCTTGAAATACTTCAGCTCTCCAGTCAGGGTGATAGCAGCTCATTAAAGCACAGTATCTGAGCCCTCTGTTCAAAGAGAGTTTGGAGATCACTGCTGTTTCTCCCTTCTGTTACCACAGAACCAGGAAGGAAATAGAGCTCTGCTGATATTTTATGTCCTTGTGCAGAATGTGGTGATCTCAGAGTTGAGGCACTCGCACAGACATCCCTGTCCTGTGAAAAAGCAATCAAGGGTTCATTACCCAACACAGGAACCTCAGTGCCCATTGGGTTAAACTGGAAATGGACTTTCTTCTGGGAGCTGCATTAGGAAGATAAATCTGTAAGAGATATTTGATATTCTGTAACAAACTGAGATTTACATTTAAACTAGAAAAATCCATTCTTTTTCTTCCTTCTGCCCCACCATTGCTGCACCTGAGGCACTGCTTCTGAATGAGTCATTTTGCATCAGTCTCACATCCAGCAAAGCCACATGAAGAGCTGATGAAAGTCCACTTTATGAGCTGATTATGAGTTTTGTCATTACTCTGAGCTGAAGATGTTCATATTTGTGGCATATGTTTAATCCAAGAATCTTTACAGATGAGAGTTAGATGCTTGTTCCTGAGCTGCTCCATTGCTCTCGCCAATGGTCCCACATTTGTGCATGCAGTGGCTTTTCCATGTTACTGGGTATGAGCAACATGCAGGTGGTGGTTTTAGAGATTTGCCTCCTGATCATGATGAGCTCCTGGAGGCAAAACGTAAGAGGAAAATCTGGCTATTCCATGAAGAAATATGTCAGGACTGTGTATGTGTCCAGTGAGTCAAATAAAGACAGTGAACATGCTTCCCTGGGGCATCTGCAGGAGACGAATTCAGCCTTATTCCTTCTCAGGAGTGTGTGATTTATCTGGGATGCAGAAGGTTCATCTTGGACACAGCTCCCAGTTGCCAATAACCAATGATGTGAATGTGGTCCTTTGTCTCCAAGGTGTCCATGCTGCAGTTCCTGGGGAATGAACAGCTCAGGGAACCCTCACAGCCTGCAGCTGCCTCCTCTTTAGCTGAATTTCATGCAGAGCTCTGCAATCAGCACAGCTGCCATTAGGTTTCTGGGTGAAATTCCAAGTCTGGAGCAGAGCTTGCAAAGCCTTAACCATTTTGTGACCTGGGTAATGAAAAGAGGGGACTTGCCTTGCATTGGACTTTTGCCTTAAACAGGATTTTTTCTGACTTAGATTCCCTCCCTTTCATGCTCCTAGGCTGACGTGGTTAGAAGGAAGTAGAGCAAAACCAGTCTAAAGACAGAAAAGATGATGCAGTGCTGAATCGGAGAGGCTGCAATAGACAGAGGGAACATAAACCCCAAAGAAATTATGACTCCAGGAGTTTTCTTTTTTCAATGTAGTCTGTTGACTCCAAAGATGACAGAGGAGCAGAATCTCTGTTTGATGAGATTATTGCCTTACAGAAGGTTGAAAACATATATTGCATTAATTTTCATTGCGTTTTGTCCGAAGTGACTTGAAATATGTTTCTATAACCAACCAAGCTCATTCTTGACTATCACTGTTGGACATTCAGCAAGAATTTATAGGCACTGTTAGAAGTACTCGTATCCTCACCTATTATTTGCGCTGAAAGCCTCTGTCCTGGAAAAAGAATTGCACTTCCTAATGCTCACCCACAGCACTGTGAATCAGGAGCTGGGATGAGCACACATGCATCCTCTCCTGCACTGGCCATGAGGGTCTAGGAATGTTTACTTTTATGGGAAAGAGCTACTTCTCCTATCTTGATCCCTCAGTCCACTGGAATAGACCTGCTTCGCTCCCTAGGGGGAAAGGCCTGCAGAGCACAGATGCTGTGGGATGTTTCCAGAGTGAGCAGTGGTCCTGAGCAGAAGCAGCAATCCTGAACCATGCACTGAATTGTGTCCCTGCCACTTGCAGGCTGTGGCCATGTCAAAGCCACACCCTGCATCCTGCACGTGGTGCTGGGGGCTTGGGAGCAGCTGGGGATCTGCTCTTGGTGGACCTTGCAGCCATCCTGGCATCCTGCTGGAGTGTGGGGAGAAGATCTCAGTAGGGCCTGGAGTCTCCTCTGCAGCCTAACTTTGTGCTTGTGCTGCCTGTTCTTCATGTCTTGCAGTACCTCCTTTGTCTGGGACATGAAATGGAGCTGACAAGCTGATTGAAGAAGATCATGGCTAATGAAACAAACTGCAGGTCAGCTGAGGAGATCCAGTCTGCAAAGGGAACATCAAAGTCATGGTTCTCACCGGTTTTATTCGATTGCACTGGGCAGAGAGAGAGCAAATCTGCTCTCAAGAAAGCTGGAGCAGCTCCTCTGAAGTCTGCTCATTCCAAATTTACCTTGATGGATTTGGGAGCCAAAACTGGCCTGAAGCACCTATAAAAATTTATTGAGGCTTTGGGACAGATTGTGATTTTCTTGACTATGTGGAGGGGAGGGAGCAGGAGTTTCCCTCCCTTAAAAAACTAAAGCATTATATTGGGGAACAAAAAAAGACAAGAAAGTGATGGAGATGAAAAATAATTCCTGTGAAGCTGCCTGGCCTTTTGACTGATTTTGGCTATACCAATGTCCTGACATTAAAATCACAGCAGCTCTGCACTCCTCTTTCCCTGCTCCCAGTGGAAACACCCTGGGGACAATAATGGCTTTCTCCAAACCAGTGTGTTAAACAGCTGTGTTCTCTGTGTCATGTCTGGAGGCTCCTGCATGGGGAAGAGTGGGGTGTCAGCCTGTAGCACCCACAGGTGCTGCACTGGGATGCACTTGGCTCCACAAATGCTTCAGGCAGCAGGAGCTCCATTTCTGTGTGGTGAGTTTTGAAATCCCTGAGGATAAGCTGAGCTGTAAGATAGCAAGACTTCAAGAAAGTAAGACTGCAAGGAAACATCTTCTATCCACACGGGAAAGCCACAGAAGGACCTGCACACTCTGGTGGGATCTGGGGCACACTGATTAAAAATAGGGACTGAGTTAGTTTTGCTAAGAGATTTAACATTTTCTGTACACTGCTGATCTAGTTTCTGAGGAGTAAGTAACATAACACATGCTACTCTCCTATTTCATGGTAATCCTGACCCTTTGTTGTCAGAGTACAAGCCAAAGGTGCATATTTTTCAAGGAGTTGTTTGAATTACTTTCCTCATCCTGATTACTTTTCTTCACTTTTTCCTTCATCAACCATCCTTTGGGTATTAACCTTGTATTTATGCTCACATTAACCAGGGTCAGCATCAGAAAATGCTCTTGCTCTTGCTTTTGCTCAGCCACCTGGAGAAACAGAGAAGGGAGACAGTACCAGACACACACTAATTTCTAACATGTGTTTCCTGCCAATACTGGCCTCGGCAGCTCAACCACAAAAGTCACCCCGGGAATAATTGCTTTGAGTACAGTCTGTGGATGTGCACGAGCCTGAGAAAGCTCTGCCATGGAGTGAGTGTCCTGCTGAACCTCAGCAGGCTGAGGGCAAGGAGGCAGACTTGGTACAGATGTCACAATAATTGGTGATGTGCAAAAGATTCAGGTTGGCTTCATCTGAGCTACTTACATAAGCTGGTTGAATAATAAAAGGAAACAGCTGTAAATTGGGATGAATATTTCTCTCTGGGGTAACCTCCCCCCTCTGTTTGAGTATTAAAAGTGAAGCCTGGCAGGCTGGGTTTCTGTGTCCACGCTATTTCCAAAAAATCCAGCAGCATCAGAAATGGTTTGGGTTGCTTTTGTGTATTTTCTGGACACATGAGGTTGGGCCTGTGGACTTTTGTCTCATGCTGTGCCCTGGGATGGGCTGGGGCTGTGGTGTGTCCCTGGCTTGGAGCAGACATGACTTTTGATGCCAGTGGCCTCATTCAGCTCAAGTGGTGAAGGCATCTGACCCTCAGTTGCTGCACAGGGTGCTTGGGGTTTGGTGACCTGGAAAAGAGGCTGTTAAGGAATGAGATTATTTTGTGACTATTTATTTAACTTTTGTCTGCAAGGGGATAAATGATATCTCATCGAAGAAAGCCACTTATGTCTGACAGCTTCTCTGCATGTCTGTAATTTTCATTGCTGTATGGCATATCCCCAACACTTAGATGGAGTGGGATTTTTCCCAAGTGTTTTGCTTTGGCCCATCTTTTTCCCTCACTAGAGCAGATGGGAACTTTGCTGTTGATTTCAGTGTGAAGAGAGTTTCAGTCTGGAAAACCCAGAAGTCTCCTGTGGCTATTGGGTCATGGCATGTGATGGGAGCTGTTTTGTGCATGCTTAGGGTAGGACATATTTAAGGATGAGCCCAGTTCAAACTCACTATGAGTCCCAGTGACTTCAGAGCTGAACCTGGCCAGGAGCACTGCTCACAGCTGAGACCATATTCCTCATAATTTTGGAAAGGATAATACTGTGGAAGCTTTTTTTGCCATTTGGAAATTAAGACAGAGCAGCCCAAATCAACCCCTGATTTCTCATGGAATTGAGTTTCCTAATGCTTGTGTCCCTCCCTGTGCCTGCCCTCTCCTACTTCTCTTGCCCTCCTGTAACTTATGAATCTATTGATCAATTTTATACAAATTGAGCAAATGATAAGAAAGCTCTGAGATACTGAAATGTTATAAGTTTATGAGGTCTGTTTATATTGGCTGAGAAACATTACAGCACCAGCTTGCACAGACGATACTCTGGAGTCCCCATATATGATCAGCCCCAGAAAAGACTGAAGCTCCTGGTTTACCTTTAAAATCAATCACTAGAGAAGAAGTGGTGAGATCCAGGCTTTATTAGTTTTGCTGTCCACAGATTAAATCACTGTGTTAAAACTCATGAAGAAATGAATATTCTCATTTTTAACTTTCTACAGGGGTGGAGGGAAGGTGCTTAGCAGTAGGAATCTGGTTTCTTCTAAAGACTCTGCCAGATTCCTGGTCTGTAATGCCAGAACCTTTTCCTATGCCAAGCTAAGAAGCTGATGCTTTTGGATGCATCCTTTGCAGCAACAGCAACTCCTCATGCAAGGGATGCAGCTCCTGGTGAGCCCCTGCCTGCCCCCAGAGCTCTCTTCATGCCCATGGTATCTTCTGGAAACTTACTGTGAGGACAAGGGAAACCAAAGGCTGAGCTTCTGGAGCTCTCTAGGGGAAACCAACCTTGCCAGCTTTTCCATTATGCTAGTTGTTACATCGTCTCTTATTTCAGTAGATGTGAAACCGAAAAAGTAAAAGGATACTGTTGGAAATGCAGTATTGGAGGGGAGCCCTTCCCCACCCAGCTCTGCTTACCAGGCCTGGGAGCAGAAAGGATCACAATTCACTTCTGACTCTGTTTTTTCCATGCAGTAATTCCCAAATAAGTGTCCTTTCTTTAAGCTGTCTTGCTTGCTTTTGGAATTTCACTCCTCCTTTCCTCACTGCAAGGACTATGAAACCAGTTTGTGGCTTTTCATTTTCCTAAGTCGTGTTTCAGCCAGTGCTGCTCATGTGGCTTTCCAAAGGTAGCCAAGGTGTGAGTTCTGCTGCGGCTCCATCCCAGCTGCCATAACACCATTCCTTCCCCATCACTCCCTTTTCCTGGAGGTGGGTGTTTGGAGGACTGAAGGAACGAGAGGCATAGATTGGGAGGAGACCTTAAGCCTGTCAGGTCTGTTCACGCTTTCCATCAGCTTTCTGGACCTGCCCAGCCAGTCTGGCTCCCAGAACAGCTTTTTCTCCCCCCGTTTCAATAAGCTGGGAGCTGCAGCCATTTCCTTCAGTTTTGTTAGAATTATTGTATGTGCTAGGTGCCTCACAGGTGTATAACAATCCTTAATGGCCAGTTCTTGTGCAGTTGCCTTTACCGGCAGATCTCCACATGCTTTCCAAAAAGGGTTGACATTGCTGCTCTGGTTCTCCGTGGGGAAGCTGAGGCACAGAGCAGGTCTGTGTTCAAAAAATGTGTAGGTGTGACACCTGGGGACATGGGTCAATGGTGGGCTTGGGAGTGCTGGTTAAAGGCTGGACTCAATGGTCTCTGAGGTCTCTTCCAACCTAAATGATTTTGTGGTTCTAGGCAGAGAATTCCTTTCCCACCTGGAAAGGGAAGCACAGTCTCCTCCTGCATGCTGATGGCAAACACCTCTCAAGCCACGCTGTCTGGAGTGTATGAACATTCCCTGCTGGAATTCACAAGCCTCCTCTGTGTGGGCACATGGAACTGGCAAGGCTGGCTCTTGATTTACCTTGTGCGCAGGGCTTGCTGCTCCCTGAAATCCTCAGCCAGTTTTTAAATGCTATCTGTCAGTTATTCTTCGTGGGCCACCAAGCAGGGTTTTTTCAATATTGGGTCAATTCTTAATTAACAAGGTTTAACAGGACCTGAGTCATCAGCCAGAAATAAGGGTTTGCTTTAGCAGGAGAAGGTGGTCCATCCATGACTGCAGTGACAAGGACACACAGGACTAGCACAGGCCAGGGAGGGGCGTGGGAGGCTGGGCAAAGGCAGCAAAATACAGCCAAACTCCTTGCTCTTTTCATCTGCAGGACTATTAAGGCACAGCCTGAGCCCAGGTTGTGCTGCTCACTGACCCAGGGAATGGCTGATACCACCACACAGCTGCACATTCTTCTCATGGGATTAAGTCAGGACTTTAAAACCCTCATTTCAAACCATATTCAAACTTAGAGTTACGCTTTTATATCCCAGCGATTGTCTGTGATATGGAAACACCGTTTATCACTTCCACAGTGCTCTGGTTCTGCATAAACCCCCAGTGCTTCAGCTGAGCCTGTTTCGAGGAAAAAGTCACCCAGTCCAGGCTGCCCCTGGGGCTGTGAGGGCTTCCGGGGCAGCCCCAGCTCTGTGTGTCTCCAGCTGTCCAACACTGGGGTTTTATTCCATTTGCATTCCTCCTCTGACTCAGGCTTTAAAGATCTTCCTTGCTACTGCACTGTGAATGGGTGAGATGATTGCATTTTACTCTAGTTCTCTTTCATGTTGCAGCTTGTTTTCATAACTAAATAAAATATCTGCTGACATGAGCATCTTCAGGGAGACCGTGCTGTGTCCCCTCAGTGATACCCACGTGCCTTTCTCTGGGTGTGGACGTACAGCTTCATTGTCCTGGCTTTTGTCTCACCTCCTTAGGCTGACCCCAGTAATGAGAAGTTAATTATTCTCAGAGGCAAAATGCGGGGTCAAAAGCTGCTGCTTCCCCCAGGTGTGACACGGCCGTGTCTGTCACCCCACAGCCACCATGGGGCAATGCCAGCAGGCAGATCTGTGCTGGAGCTGCTGGGGCTGCTGTCATCTGGCTTTCCTAAAAGAAATATATATATATATATATGTGTGTGTGTGTGTGTGTGTGTGTGTGTGTGTGTGTGTGTGTGTGTATAGGTATATATATTTATATTGCTCAGTGTTTACCCAGGAGCAAGGAGATTTCCACCTCTGGAAATTCAGCTCACGCATTCCCCACTGCAGCAATCCAGCGCCAGTCACAGGAGAGCTGAGAGAGGAATACTTCTTGCTAAAAATAAACACAGGAAGGCTGGCTATCAAGACCTTTTTCTGCCTTTCATTGCCAGCTTAAAAGGCTCCAGCTCACATGATCC
Organism: Tichodroma muraria; assembly: GCA_013390105.1. Taxonomy (NCBI): domain Eukaryota; kingdom Metazoa; phylum Chordata; class Aves; order Passeriformes; family Sittidae; genus Tichodroma; species Tichodroma muraria. Next base: position 9,492 of record WAAG01092079.1, read on the forward strand.
TTTCCCCCCAGGTGCTGGCAGCTGAGGGATGCTGCCCTCTGGCTCAGGTCGCGCTGCTGCGGTGCCATCCCCTGCCATCCCTCTCTCCTTTGGTGGTCCCTGACATCGGGGATGGATGTAAAAGGCTCTCCCAGCGCTGCTGCTGGATTCCTTGGGTGAATGGAGCCACGAGAGTGTGTGCCTGGGCTTTGTGCTGTGCCGCAGGCCCCGAGATCAGGAGTGCTGAAGTGATGACACAAAACTGGCAGCTGAAACGCCCTCGCTCCAGAGGATCCAGGACCTCTCTGCTGTCTTTCTGCACAGCCCAGGGATTTTCGTTTCATTTTTTACTGTAACTACCTTCTATGGTCCATAAACTATATTGTTTTCATTTAATTCTGGGAACATAATGAATTTCTGTGGGCTTGCTTCCTGTTCAGTGTAATATATTTGCTGGATGTGAGGTTTATTTCACAAGCTAGTTATAAATTCGTTCAGACTCTCAATTGTTTCATCTTGGGAGCAATCAATAAAAAGAAACATGAGGGAGATTTTAGACCTTTCACATCCACTGAAATTCAGGGATGTAAATCTGTCGTCTGAATTTTTTTTTCCCTGAGTGCTGAGTAATGGTGGAAAAATGTTAAACCTCATACTAGTACCTCAGTGTGCCTGTGGAATGGCCAGAGTGTGAAATTCTCCCTTCTTTACCCCCAAAAGAGTCTTCAGCATAAAAAAAGCTCGTTGGGTGTTGTGCAGAGGCAATGAAAAGCTGCCAAAAATGGAGAGTGTAACTGTGTCAGGGTCTGTTCCTTGGACAACCATCCTTCATGCCATGCCCTTACCTCAGCTCAGTCTACTCTGCCTTATCACACTATCAAGTGGATAATATCTATTTTTTCCTCAGTTTCATGACAATTCAGGATAAAAGCTAACCTCCCTGGAGCTAATCTGCAGCTGGCCCTTCTGTGCCTCCTAGCAGAAATACCCAGACTAAAGCTAACATCTGGCTATCAGCAAATCGATTTAGAACAGCAGATATATATTTAATTTTCTAGATTTATTCCCTTTATTTTTTTGCCAATAGTGAGAACCTGAGGAGCTGCTGATGACTCTTTTGAAAAGCTTGCCAAAAAAATGCCTAATTTCTCTTCTCACTTGTGCAGGCCAGTTGCAGATTGTTGGTGGTGTCTGTCTGGCATAAATAAAAGCAAAATCAGGCACAGGCTCCAGAGGTCACCAAGAGCCACCTGTATGGCACCCTGGTGGTTTTAGACTCAGCCTGGGGATGCTGCTTGTGCCTTCAGGTGCTGAGGCGCAATAAAGGGGAAAATAAAATTATGGTAATCCCGCCCACTTCTCTTATGGCCACGCATGTCATTGTTTTCTCCTCAGGATTGTTTCTAAAGCCGTTCCCAGCCCTTTTATCCATGCAAATGTGCCAGTGAGCTGGGCTTGTGCTCATGTACAACCATCTGGAGGCATGCAGGAGCTTGGGGCAGGAGCCCAGAGCTGGGGGGCAGCAGAAGCAGCCCCACGATTCCCTGCAGTTACCCATAGGCTCTCCTTGCTGCCAGGGGATCCACTGTGGTGCTGAGAACTCCATTTTTCCTGTGGCATTCACACAGACATGCTAATGAATCAGAATTGCATTGAGCCTGGACTGAATTTTATGTTGTTTGAAGGCCAGAACACAGAAAGCTTTTTTTTTTTTTTCCCCTGGAGGTTGTTTTGCTCTGGATTTGAGAAAAGCATGGAGCGTGAAACAGCAACAACAGCTTGAGAAGCCCCTGTTCCCACTGTATTGAGATGTTGTGATGACTGTTTGAGTGCTTTTCATCCATTCCAGAGCAGACTGAACTAAACTCACATGGACAATTATTGATGCAGATGATTAAGTGGGTGAGGAATTAATTTACAAGAGCAAATTCTACATCTAGTGTGTTGCCAGCCCTGGGATGATTTAATAATAAGCCAGATCTTGCTACTGAATTCAGGGATAGTGACCTGGTGTCATTAATTAAAAGTAGAAAAGTATTTTAGCAGCAGATGAATGAATTTCTATTGATTTTGTATGTTTTTGCTGCCTACCTCTCAGCTCTGTTTCAACCTCCCAGTCCTAAGGCTTAGTGATGGAGCAGCAATCTAAAGTCATAAGCACCAGGTGAAATGTGGACATTCAGGGTTCAGTGTCTCTAAAATTTCCCAGCTTTGTGTGGACAGCCTTAGGGAGTTTAGCTGAAGTACAAAAAGAAAGGCCAGAGATATTAAACCCCAACATTTAATGTTGGCCTTCCGCCTCCTCAAGATGTTGCCGCTCCATGCTCACTCCTTCAGCCGGGCGCTGGGTGGGCTGAGGCAGGGCAAGGCCCAGTGTGACCCCACTGCTGAGCGTGGGGCTCTGAGAGGGAGGAATGTGTGCCAGGGGAAGGTGAACATGGAGCTTCAGGCACGGGGTTTGGTTTCCTTTGCCTACAGTGCGTGCTCCGCCTCCTGCGCTGCTCTGCTCCCCTGGAATGAGGGATGTCACCGAGGCCAGGCTGCTCCCGGCCGGGTGTGCAAACACATGGATTTACACCTCTTGCCTGCAGAGCTGCGGAGCAGACAGCCCCGCTGAATGGAGATCTAGAATAACTGGGAGTGAGCCTGGGTGTGAGCACAGATGTGGAATTTAATTATTTTTTTCTTTTTGTTTGAAGAATTTGTGATCTCAAGGGCGAGGGAAAAACTGACAAGAGACTCATTCCTGATTTTATTTGTGGTGAGGAGATGTCCCCAGCACATAAGCTGTCACGGAAACTCAGAGGAGCATGAAGCTGAGCTGGATGCTGGGCTGCATCCCAACATCATCCCTGTGGTCACAAGGAGCTCCTGCTGGGGACCTGCCCTGCTGTGGATGGGCACGAGAGGGGCTGCAGCTCCACTCATCCCACCCGTCCAGTGGTGGAAAGGGGCCTTGTCCAGCTGCACACCCTCCACACCCTCCCCTCGGTGCTGCTCCTGCCGGAGAGGTGATGGATTTGCTAGTGTGCTTAAAAATCCAAGATTAACTGGAGGCAGTGGGAATCTCGTGCCAGGTCCACACAGGAGAATTTGTCCTATAGTAATTTGTGCTCAAATTGAAATCATCAAATACACAAACTTGTTCCTTATGGTGAATCCAAAGAAACCAAAAAGCGGTAAGGAAGCACGTTTGGAGGACAATTCAAACCCACCTTTGTGCTCAGCTCTGGCTGTGCTGGCTCACCTTGCTCCACCTGCCAAAAAGGGTTAGAAATGCAGTGTGGATTCCACGGCTTTGTTCTTCCCAGAAGCTGAGGAAAGTCCATGAAATAGGTTTTCACCTGGTGTTTTTCTGCTTCCATTTCCATATGTATTCAAGACACACAGGAGGGAGGGTACATGACAAAATCACTGTGGTAACAGACTTGAGGCTGGTTCAGTTGGATGTTTCAGTGGAAATTTGGACTTGAATCCTTGTTTCCCAGTCTGATGTAAGCTTATCTTCTGGCTGAGTTTTCTTCAGCATTTTCAGCCTTTTTTTTCTTTTTTATACTTTTTTTTTAATTTATTTTTGGCCTGTTTTGAGAGGGATTCTTTGTAACCTGAAACACAAATCCCAGCCCACTGCTCTATGAAGAGGTTCACAATTTGCAGTCCAGGAGAGCTGCTGCTCTGCATCACATCATCTGCCCAGGACCACCCACGGGCTGCTCCTCCACAGGCATTTAGAAAGAGTTTACTCACAGAAAAAGTTCTTCCTACCAGTAATAATTAGAGCTCAATTAATGCCCAGAAGTGCAATGATGGGCACTTTGCCTTGCTATGCCAATGATGGGCCCTGTCCCACACACCAGGGTCATGTCTGGCCCCACTGACAGCATGGCAAAATCCTCATCCCCTGAGTGTGTTTCATCCACGCTTTCATTTCTCACTATTTCTCATCCAATACATTAATTCATTAATTTTCTTTATTCCTACTTCTCTTCTGCTGCCCAGTATGTTTGTTTAATGCATTGATGCCCCTGATCTGGTTGTGCAAATAACTCTTCTGTTTATAGCAGGTCCACAGTAAATCAAACCTCCAGGTGAGGACATGGAAGCTTTGTATGGCAGCAGGGAATTCAGGTCCTTTCTCCCTCTCAGTGTCTGCCTCCTTTATATCTCCAAATCTTGCCTTGAAAAAATCCATAATGGCTCATTGCCTCTCCTGGATGGGTCTACTGTCAATACACAGTTAGTTATAACCAGTTAGTTAACTGTAAAGTTAAATGAATTACTTAAAATTAGTCCTTTTCTGTGATTTTGCTGTTGCAGGAGGATGCCAAATAATAACTATGCTTTTCAATATATTCTCATTTTATTTTTCTTGGGGAACATGCAAAAGTTATGTGTAAATATTTCTTTCTACATCAAGTTCACTTTATTATCCCTTTTCCTTTAGCTTTCATTAAAAATTACTCCCGCCCCTTCTTTAGTTTGAACATATAAATAAATAATGCTTGATTCAAACAACCTCAGCCATAAAAACCTGTTTGAAAAGAAACTCAGGCAACTACCACATCTGGAATAATAGTTAACATATTTTAGAAAGAGACTTCATTTTTTTCACACAGGATACTAAATCATGATGGCTACATGTGCCAGGAATAACACAGTGGGATATGACTATGGGAGGACGTGAACCTATAATGAGGTTCAATAAAGTACTAATCTTATGGGGCAATGCAATCTGGTTTGCTTTTGCTTAAAGAAAAGCCTGTGTGTGTGTGTGTGGGTGTGGGTGTGTGTGGGTGTGGGTGTGGGTGTTCACACACACTGGTGTGCCCACAGCATTGCTGCCTTCACACCTTTCACATCAGGGCCGTGCATGAGGATGGGCACTTCGGTGGCAGCACCAAGATTGCTGAAAGGTTGGTGTTAGGGTTTCAGGGAGCCAAAGAGCCAAGAGCTCCAGGGACAATGGAGCTGGAAAAGGCATTGCAAGGGCATCGTGGCAGGGCCTCAGCACTGTTTACACTACCCTGTGTTAATGTGGGTCACCTCTGGAGATGGGGATCTCAGCAATAGCACAAGAGGCCGGGAGGGTTAGGGTGGGGGTTGAGAGAGGCAAAGAGCCTACATCTCCAGGAACAGTGGGGCTGGAAAAGGCCTGCCAGGGCAATCCTGGCAGGGCCCCAGCATTGCTGGTCTTGCATCTTTCTGGTATGGAAAACCCATAATACTTGATTTGGGTAAGGACTAGGATTAGGATTATGGTTAGGGTTAGTGTTAGGGTTGGGGTTGAGAGAGGCAAAGAGCCTACAGCTCCAGGCACAGTGGGGCTGGTAAAGGCCTGCCAGGGAGATCACAGCAGGGCCACAACATTGCTGCTCCTGCATCAGGCTGATCTGGGCCAGCCGTGGTGCTGGGGCCCTGAGCCCCCGTGACAAGCTGCCATTAGGCTTAGGGTTAGGTTTGAGAGTGTTTAATCCAGATTCTGGTGTCTTCTTTCAAACTCTTTTCACTGTTTTGCAATGCAAATAAATATTTCAAAGCTCGTTAGCTTTTTCTCAAATTAGCCTCATTCCAAGAAGGATGATGGATTCCACCTGCCCTATCATTTCAGTGGAAAGAAATCCAATGGGACAATGTACTGTTGTGAGAGAGCAAGAGCTTTACCATCTACTGAGCATCTCCAGAGGTGCTCAGTAGTTCAGCATATTTTTTTCAGGTTTTTCATTATTCCTTTTCCTCCAGTTCATCTCCAGTTAGAAGAGGATCCCCTTATTACAGGACTGGATTGAAAAATAACCCCTGATCTTGGGGAGATAAAAGATGAGTCTCTTTTTACGTCTTGGATATGGGATACAGAAGAAGATGTCAACAGGAATGAGAAATAGGGGAAAAACTAACCAAAGAACAATTCTGAATTGCAGAAAACTCTTTCTAATGCTGCAAACCCATAGCCTGAAGTTGCTAAAGGAAAATGGAAAAAATTCCTATTCCTTCAGGTGTTTTTTCTCTCTGTAGAGGAGGAAGACTGGCAGAAGTGGTTGTGTGCCCACTAAGAGGAGACAGGGTTTTTCCTGTTTTTTTCTGGAAACCCTTTTTCCCTGTAATATCCTCCACCGGCTTCATCTCCACCATCCAGGGTCAGCTGGGCAGCATCTCTGGCCTGGATGGGACCAAGGTGGTTGCACACAAACCCGGGATGGAGGATCCCACCTTCCTCTTCCTCCCCTTCTCTTGCAGTTCTTGCAATCCCAGCAGAGAAGGCACTTTGCTTCTCTACTTCCAGCTGATGTGAAAACAGTAAAATAGCTTGGCCAGGGCCCCAAATCTCTGGAGCCTCATTCAATGTATCAGTGGACATTTTAATCCCACCCCATTCTTCCTTCCCTTCTCCAACTTTATCTGCAGGAGACTGGTACAAATATATTCAGCACTTGGGTTTCTTGTGACACAAGAAAAGCATGACACATGGATACTTTGGCTTGGGGAATGTTGCCCCGGGTGGCTTTTATCAAACATAACTCAACATTTCCCCAGACATCTTGATTGCCAATACAGTACCAGCCCCTCTGAGCATGCAATTTACTATGCTGTAAATAAATCTAACTTCAACCGATAGATTTTTTGCCATGTAATCAGTCTGCTTTCATAAAAATTCCCTTCTCTTGGCATTCATTCACATGTGCCTTACAAATGTGCACACTGTGTTGAATCAGATGTGTGGGAAATATATATTTTTTCCATATGGATCACAATATGCCATAAAAGGTTTTCCCCTGCCCCCCCTCTCCCCTCCTTGCAGTCTCCTGAGGGCATATATCATAACAATTGAAATCTGAATGAGAAAATGAAAAAATGCTTGGTGTTCATATCTTCCAAGTAGTTTTCCAGAGTCCTGCTGCTGAAAGGGGCATAAATCATCATCAACACTCAAACAATGTTGTTACCTGAATATACAAAACAAAACACAACTTGCTTTTTGCTACTGGAAAGAGGAAAGTACTGCAGCCAAAAATAATGCCTCCAAATTGTCAGTCAGGCTATATTTAGCTGGAGAAGTTTAGCTGAAGTTATGCGCTCTAGAAGGGAAGGTAGCCAAAAAAGGGGTGCAGCCCATTGCAAGCATCTACCTGGCATGGGGAAGGAAAGCTGGAACATTCCAGTGCTTTTCTACCCTGGATGATGTCCAAACTGGTGCTCACCTAAATCAACATCAGTCAGCCCTGGATGGACTTCCAGACACGCTGGTGCACGGGCAGCATCCCGTGGGATAAAGCAGGGGCAGGGATAAAGCAGGAGCCAGACCCGTGTTGGCAGCTGCAAAGGGCACACAAGGTGCTCAGTCTGCCTTCTGCTGTCAGATTCTCTCTGAACCCTGCACGGAGGAGAAGAGGACAGTGCAGCCAGCAGGACTCTTCTTCAGACTCATCAAACCTCCGAGGTGACAGTGCTGAAGTCTTCCTGCAAGATCCTCCTAGCACCGGTCTGCTCTGACCTGTCCTCTTGCCAAAATAAAACCAGTAAGCCCAAAAGAAGTAAACCAGTAAGAAGTCTTTCACTAAGATGTCACTTTTTTTTAATGTTATCTTTGTAATTGAAACATGAAAAACTGACAAACTGAAAATTACAAACTGTCTTTGGGTGATTCTGCAGACAGAAAAAATAGGCGATAACTGTTATGGAAACATCAACCAAATCATTTACTTCCTGACCCAAATTTTGAAGTTATGCTATGAGTCAGAAACCAAAATGCCTTGAAAATATCCGTCAGGTTATTGCCTTTGAGGAATTCTTTCACAGAAACTACACTCTGATCCAGGATATGCCATCAGCTGAAAAGAAGATAAAATCTGGCATTGAGTTAGAGTTTGTGAGTGACAGCAGCGTGCTCTGTGCAGCACCTCTGCTTTCCATCACAGGCAGGTTTAACATCCCTTGCTCCTGAATCTGAATCCTGAATCTCCTCAGCAAACACAGGGACACTGACTGGTTCAGGATCTTGTTCTGGTTTAGACAAAACCAGCAGCAGGACTGCAAATAAAACTCGTGTCTCCTGATGCCATCCTGCTAACTAGCTGCATGTTCTTCTGACAGGGCGCAGAGGGCTGTGCAGCAGAAAAGAGGAAAATCAGTCTCCTTCCAGCAACCCATTGGTACTCCACGGCATCTTCCCCCCCCCCACTGTGAGCCACCTGCATCACCTCAGGGTGGCTCTTGAGAAGGAGCAGGGTTTGTGCATGAGCAGGAGGAGAAGGTGGCTTTCCCACACCGCAGCAACTACTCCTGGCTTTTTGGCTCCATCTTCTGGAAGTGAGACAAAATAGAGATTTCTCAAAGCCTGAGCCTGTATAATGAGTTTTTATAGCAATGCACTGCAAATACATTTTGCATTTTTGCTTTATGTAACCCCTGCAATATGTCTAGCACAGATAAATCCCTTTTATAATGTATGAAACTTGTAATTAATCTCTGTAAAACACCTCTGCAAGAAAAAGAAAATATGAAAGGAGGACATGGAAGTGTTTAAGTGAAACCCAAGCTTCAGGGAAGGACCAAATGCAGCATTTCAGGGCTAAACCATGCAGGTTGGCTACGGTGTTTTTTTAGATGTACCTGACAACAAATCCAACAGAGAAACTGCATTTTCTGTCTCCTTTTTAAATCATTCCCCAGCTGGTATGCGATGACAGGGGATCCAAAGCATAAAAGCACTGTGGTCACTCAGTGGCCTTTCAGTATGGAAAAGAAAGAGGAGAAATAGCTAAGAGATTATGTCAGAGTTTTGCTGAGTGGCCTCAGCATGCGCAGGATGTGGCATCCCAAGTGCACAAATCATCAGCCCAGGTGTTGACATTTCCCCACCCAGAGTCGGGATGCTGCCTGAGGGATACAGAATGCTCCCATTTAAGATGCAGTAGATTTTCCACAGCCTTATGCTCAGTGTCTGCCAAACAGACTCCTCCTCCACTAGTTGCATTTTGGTTTATGCTGCCAAATTTAGTTCCTGTGCTTGGGCTCCCTTTGGCTGTGGGTGCTGCTGCTGTGGTTGTGCCTGGCAGACGCTTGCCCGGGATGCTGCAGGTCTGGAGTACGCTGAGGCAGTCAAGCACAGGCCCCAGGAGCACAGGTCTAGAAGTTTCATGTTGCTCTTCTGTTCTGGGGGTGCATTTTGCCTGCAAACTCTAAGCCCTGCAGATTCTCTTAGAGGTACTAATTAATTTCCTGTAACTACTGTAATTGCATAAGAACATCTTTGCCCCTCTCAGAGCTGCAGTGCCATACCCAACCTGCCTCATCAAAAAGGATTCTTTGTAGAATCCCAGAATACTTTGGGTTGGAAGGGACCTTAAAGATTATCCTGTTCCAGCCCCCTGCCATGGGCAGGGACAGCTTCCACTATCCCAGGTTGCTCCAAGTCCCATCCAACCTGGCCTTGAACACATCCAGGGATGGGGCAGCCACAGCTTCTCTGGGCAACCTGTGCTAGGGCCACACCATCCTCACAGGGAAGACTTTCTTTGTAATGTTCAATCTAAACCTGCTCTCTTTCTGTTAAAAGCCATTCCCCCTTGTCCTAATAATCTGCCTGTGTAAAAAGTCACTCTCCATCATCTTGGTAAGCTGCCTTTAGGCGCTGGGAGGCTCTAAGTCACCCTGGCACTTTCTCTTCTCCAGGTGGACACCCCCAGCTCTCTCAGTCTGTGTCCAGAGCAGAGGGGCTCCAGCCCTCGGAGCATCTCCATGGCCCCGCTGGACCTGCCCCACGTCCTTCTCGTGCTGGGGACCCCAGGCCTGGGTGCCGTGCTCTGAACCTTTTTTATTTATCTTCAAGGGCAGAAGCCGTTTCTGCTCTCGGCTCCAGTTCAGCTTTGTGCCAGACGGTGGTGCTGGATACAAGCTGTGCCTCCCTGCTCCCGCTGCCGCGGCGCTCCCGCCTGCGCCGGGGCGGGCGAGAGACACCGAGGGGGCCCCGCGAGGATGCGCCCGTTCCACCTTCGGCAGCACAGACAGCTGCCCGGGGTGAGCCATTTGGGGAGTATTCCACCTAACTCCAACTAACTGAGCTCCAACTAGTATTCCAACTAACTGAGCGGACATCTCTGAGTATGGCCTGTAAAGCGTTTCTAAAGATTTTACTTAACTTTCTACAGGTTACTTGTCATGATCTTCTGCCTCGCACTAATCAAATGTAAGGCTATATTAGGTATTAAATATGTTTAGGATTATTGTTTCAGCTTTGTAAACTCTTACGTGGCTAAAAAAATAAATAACACAGGATCACAGGATCACAGAATCACAGGATCGCAGAATCACAGGATCACAGGATCGCAGAATCACAGGATCACAGGATCGCAGAATCACAGGATCACAGGATCGCAGAATCACAGGATCACAGGATCGCAGAATCACAGGATCACAGGATCGCAGAATCACAGGATCACAGGATCGCAGAATCACAGGATCACAGGATCGCAGAATCACAGGATCACAGGATCGCAGAATCACAGGATCACAGGATCGCAGAATCACAGGATCACAGGATCGCAGAATCACAGGATCACAGGATCGCAGAATCACAGGATCACAGGATCGCAGAATCACAGGATCACAGGATCGCAGAATCACAGGATCACAGGATCGCAGAATCACAGAATGGTTTGGGTTGGAAGGGAACTTGGAGCCCACCTCACTCCAACCCCCCTGTCATGGGCAGGGACGCCTGTCACTAGACCAGGTTGCTCAAAGCCCCATCCTGCTTCTGAAGGATCAAAGTCTTGAGCAAACCAGAACAAATTCAAATGCAGAAAAAATTTCCCAGATTTCTGCTGAAAGACGGGCAGAGGGTCTGACTTTTGGGGCCAGCAGCCCTTTATTTCCCTTACCAGCAGTATTTCAGTGTCTCCAAGGACATCCCCGTCATGTTCCAGCACAGGCAAAAGCTTCCTCATGGTCACGCATCCTCATTATACCCATCAGTGCAATCAAGTAGATTATTAATGGTTATCCTATTTTAAAAGCAATTTTTGCAGTGGAAAGATTGATGCCCTGAGCAAGCAGCAAAAGACTTCCATAGCCACACTGCTGTTGCTTTAACTAGATGTCAGTCCTGAGCCACCAGAACAGAGTGAAGTGAAGCACATGAGCACTTATGCTCACTGGAAAAGCTGCAGAATTTAATTCTGAAATTCCCAGAGACACACCAAAAATGCTCAACATTAATTCCCAACTGTTTCAAAAGGCTGAGGAGATCTAATCCCACAGGCATCTTGTGTGTTTCACCTCCTTTCCCTACTTCATTGCCTCTCCACATATAAATCTGTGCTTCTGATGTGCGAGTTATGATTTTTAAATGCTTCTTTTGGCAATATGTGGTGGTGGGATGTTCCAGCTTCGCCTGGAGGCTGGAGAGGGACTCTCTCCTTGGAGATAGGTATAAACGTGAGAGACTTGGCCAAGAACTTCCTGGTAGAAATCGCTGTTCTCTGAAGCAGAACTCTTTAAGGAAAAAGCCAGGAAGCCAATTTGGACATCTGTATGGTTTTTGACTGAGATAATTGTAACCACGGGATAGTGACCTGAGCAAACAGCAAAGCAAACCACAGATGATCTGATTAGTTTTCTGCCGTGGACATTTTATCTGTATGTTCAACACAGAATGAAAGACCATTCTTCAAAGCCCTCAGCGTCTTTGGGGAAATCTTCTGTCATTAGTCCCCATGGTGATGTCAGTCAAGCCCTACCCCGGCTCCCGGGCAGAGAAATCCATACTTTGTCCCAGCCAGCCTCCTGCATAGGCCAGGGTGAGTGGCTTTCTGCAGGATGCTTGCAGCAGATATGATTATACTGCTAAGCAGCATTCTCTTGCTGCTGGAAGGCACTTTGAAACCCTCCCTATCTTTTTCCTTAGGGATAGATAGGAGAGCTTCCTTCTTCTTCTAATGGCATTCCTAGGCAGATTTGGGAATCTTGAAGTCTTGGCAGGACATAACTTTGCTGCTATTGAAATGCAAATAAATTTAAACATTTATTTTGGACATTATGAATAATAAAATGAGGCGATAAAATATGAATTCTGCTTTTTTATATGTCTTCTCAGGACTTAGAAATCTGAGTTAGATTATAGCAAATTTTTAGTGTCTCTTAGGTGGGGCAATGTAACCTGACCCAGTGGGATGTGGTTGGACTCCAAACAGGTTTGTATGTCCCATGGGTACAGAGATTGAAGGTTATGCTCTTCCAGCTCATCATGGGATGGTAATGACTCCATTAATCATTTAGTAAATTTAAATAGCTTTCTAAATTTTCAGCAACCCTTTGGCCAAATAATATATTTTATATTTAACATAGCAGCAGTTGCAACATTTGAATGTTTTCAACAAGCAGGATCTGAAAATGCTGTGGGATTATTTTGCTCCTCTGTCCTCCTTTTAATCTGCAAATTGTGTCAACGATGGACAAGAGAGAGGGGAAAAACTGGGTTTTATGTGCTGGAAGTCACAGACTACCTGGTATTCTTGGAGAATCGGCAGGTCCTCTCTTAAAGAGCCTGGATCTCTCTTGAAGGTCATTCTTTGGTTCTTTATTAACACCAGCTTCACCTTTTCCCTTCTAATTTGCCTTTGGAGGCAGTTATTCTGGTTGGTGCATTTACCAGCTTGTTGCACAATATTGGCCTCAAGACAGCAGCTTATTTCCAGCAATTTTCCACTTTAACTTCGCTCCCTTCATGTCCTCTATGGTGAACCACAGCTTTGGTCACCCGTTTTTCCTACCCTAGGAAAAGTTGGGTGAGAAATAAATTACAGGCTCAAATTTCAGTGCCTTGAGAAGTCATTTGGTTCCGACTTGTCTCCAAAACCATGAGCCCATCTCCTTTGTGTGTGAGGGCAGGCTGGAGTTTGGTGTGGCCCCGGGAAGATCCCGTTCTGACGGGCGCCATGACAATAAACATGTTAATTAAATTAATTAATTTAAAGGGGCAAAGGTTCAGTGGGCGGGTGGTGCTTTTGTATTTCCAAACCAGTTAGCTCAAATTCAAAGCTGACCAAGACAGATCTGCTTTGACTGGCAAACCCCAGCACTCTGCGGAGCCGCAGCCATGCTCTTTGTACGAGCCCGGCCCCTGCCAAGCCTCTGTGGCTGGGATGAGGCATGGCCTTAGGTTAGCAGAAATGCAATAAGATATCAAATTAGTTGGGGATCTGCGTCCTTTTTGAAATCTCTGGGAGAATTGTGATGCTCCAGGGTGCAGAGTGCTATTCTTCCTATCTCTTAGTGCCATTGTGCGGGGGTGAACAAAGCCAAGAGGTGTAATTTAAAGGTGCTGTGACCTCCCATGAGCAGCTCTCCCCATTGTGAGGCTGGTTTTGTTTTCTGTATGTGTTTTTTTTGTCCACTGAGATCTCCTGATCATAAATATGCATGAATAAAAGAGCCAGGGGAGGGGGGGTGGGGAAGGGGGCTCATAACCAGCTTGGATAAAGTCCTTTTCTAAATTTTCCACTCTCAGCTTCCTGACGTCAAATGAAATAAGGGACCACACCACCGGATTAGCTCAGCCGGAGTTCCTATTTCCAATTGTAAAAGCAGAACCCTGGCATCATAACAATCATTATAATTATCACTTGCAGAGGGGTCTTATCATATAACAGCTTCTTTTTATTCGGGATGGAGTGGGACCAAAGGGGGCTGGGGGAGATAATTCCAACCACAGGGGTTTGCGTCTTCATTCATCACCTTCCAAACAAGCCAGTGGAAAATTGAGGTCTCTGAGCAATTTACAGATTACAGCTCTCTCTTGGTACAGGGACATGTGTGCACACACACACACACGCCCGCTCCACACATCCGACACAGACCAGGTACGCTGTGGGTGACCATCAGAAAGGAGGATAAAAACTCCCCCCGCCCCGCTTTTCTGCTCCAAACTCAGGCAGAAACGGACGTAACCTTCCCTTTTAAGCCTAGCAACTCCAGCCTGGCCGCACAGCTCCTCCTGGATTAATCTTTCTTTTTTTTGGCTCAGTGAATTGTGGTCAAGGCCATTGTAACGTGAGTGCTGCCGGGGCGCGGATTGGCTGGAGGAGGCTCAGAGAGGCCCCTTTTCACAGGGGACTAATTGCTTTAGACCACCAGTATTTGGGAGCTACAGATGTCTTCCTTAATTTGCCTAGAGAGCACAATCGGCCCCATCTGTTGCATTTTTTTCCCCCCTCTGTCTCTCAAGTCGCCTTCTTCCCCCTGTCTGCAAAGGCCTAAATTGAAAACTCATCAAAAAGTAATACAAGAGCAGTTTGGCTGGGAAGCTGCTGCCGTGGGGCTTTGCCTTTAATAAAGGCCCCCCTGCTACTTTTACACATGGGTTGGGGAGCAGAGAAAGGAGGAGGAGGAAAGCAGAAACAACCTAGAAGGAGGGAAAAAAAAGCTAAAAACTAGCAGCCAGATGGGATATTTGGAGGCTGGATAATTTGATGTGTCATGGCTGGAGGAGAACAAGGGGCAGCCCCTTGTTTTCTGTGTGTACACACAACAAAATAGATGACTTCTAGAGATGGGAAGGGAGAGGAGCCGGGGGCCGGCCGGGGGATCTGCACATCCCAGTGTCGCTGGCTTGGGGCAGCGGTCAGTGCCCTGCAGTCCATGACTTTCCCAGTGCACACCTCCAGGAGCAGAGGGAGATGGAAAAGGGTCAGAAGAAGGGAAGGGGGAAGAGGAGTGATGAGCCTTTGCCCTCCTGCAGAAGCCTTTGCCCTTCTGCAGGGACAGGAAGATGTCTCGGCCTGGAGTTGTCTTGGAGCATTTGTAGGCTATGGACTGGGGATGCTGCTTTGCACCTATCCATACCCAGGAAATCAGAAGAGGGTGTTGCTTTCTTCTTGCTTGGTCAGTGCTTCATCTCGAACTCAGCTCTGGGCAGAAAGAGAGGACAAGCCTAAAAATCACTTAAAATATTAATTGGAAAGGTTGTGGGGGAAAATGTATCTCATCTTTCTTCAAAATACCCATCTTGGCCAGCTCAGGACGCACAGCTTATGAGAGCATGATAAACCCCCACACTGCTTAATGCA
Organism: Tichodroma muraria; assembly: GCA_013390105.1. Classification (NCBI taxonomy): domain Eukaryota; kingdom Metazoa; phylum Chordata; class Aves; order Passeriformes; family Sittidae; genus Tichodroma; species Tichodroma muraria. The sequence goes on from WAAG01092079.1 coordinate 24,533, forward strand.
AGCAGAAGTGGTGTTTCCTTCCGGCAAATCTGGAGTTGGTGCTCTGTGGGTACATGGTGAAGTCACTGGCCAGCCCTGACCTAGTGTGTGCTTGGTCTCTGCCTCTGCAAAAAGCAGTGGATTTCCTCACAGCCTGTCTGTGAAAGAGCACGTTACCCCATCAGTGACATGTATCAGGTGGGAATTTAAATGTCCTAGTCCCAGCCTGATGGTATAGCCACAGAGACACCTGAAAACAGCTGCCTGGGCTTGAAGGAGCAGCCCATTTCAGTTCACCTGTGATTTATTTCACAGGACCATTGAACCACAGAGTAGTCTGGGCTGGAAAGGGTGTTAAAGATCATCTAGCCCCAACACCCCTCCAATGGGCAAATGCTGTACCATTTAGCACTGAAGTTTTTTCTCTATTTTCCTCTCTTGCCTTAAAATAACTTTTCAGTGAGATAAAGCTAAGGGAATGTGGCGGGCTTGTTTGCTCATCTGTATGCTAAAAGAGAAGTCTCCAGTGATGGAGAAAGCCCCACGCCTCCTGCTTCCACCCAGCCAGTGCCTGTGTCAGCTGCCCCAATGCCTGCTTTGCCAGGGATGGCTGCTGCAGGGGCAGCAAACGTTTTGGTCACCCTCTGCAGAGGAAGGCAGGGAGCTGCCCGTGCAGGAGGCCCAGTGTGTGGCAGCTGTGCAGGTGAGAGGTGATTCCTTACTGGGTTCTGTCCTGAAACCTGAGCCCGGGTGCCACTGCTGTGGCCATCAGCACTTGATCAATCATTCCTGTTTCCTGTCTGCTCATCAGGCATCTCCCCCTGAGTCCTTGGAAAGGTTTTGTTTAGATGTCCAGTTAGGGAAGAAAAAGAATGTCCATTTATCTTGAAGGACCCTCTGAAAACAATGCCAAAGAAATCACTGCAGAAGTTTGGCTCTACTGCTGGGAGTCCTTCAAGGAGCAGCCTGTGGGCTTGGGCCCGGCAGAACGGAGCCAGCAGCTCTCATTCTGCTGTAAGACAGCTTCCAGCCAGTGCCACCACCTACTGCCAGTTTGCTTACACCACCAGCAGCTTCTTGGTAGCAGAGGTTTCCTAAGAAGAAGGGAAATCAGTGCTAAACTTGCTCCTGTGAGGTGGAGGCATGGGAAAAGGGGCTTTCACTGCTGGGTAGTGGGATCCACACAGCACCCCACAGCCCCTGGGCTGGGCAGGGATGGGGAATGGGAGACCTGCAAGGGCACTAATAGCTGGTTTCCATATTCCATGCGCTGCCATTCTTGTTGGGAGTGAGGAAATTCTGCCCCCTGGGGAATACTGAAGGTTTATCTGCCTCAGTGGGGCTGAATGAAGTCCCAGGTCCTCTTCAGTGCTGTGGAGTTCTTGGAGAAATACCACCACAAGCAGCCTTTATTGCTATCCTCGCTTTTTTTCCTTATTGCTTTGTTTATTGCTTTTTGCTTTTCCTTGGATACCCCTGTTTAAAAACCATGTAATTATTGCCTCTTGTAAGGAAAAAAAAAAAGTCAGTTTATCAAACTGGGAAGGCCTTGAAGCACTGGTGAAGAACAAAGACTGAAGTACTGGGGCTTCAGAGCCCAGGCTGTGTCCCAGGAGTGGAACTTCAGATGAAAAACCCACAAGCACATCTCTGTGCTGGGGCTGATCACTTGGCAGGGCAGCCCTCTCCTTGGGGAGAGGGTGTGAATGGCTTCCTTGAATAAGTCACTGGATAGCCTTGGCCAGTCTCAGGCTGGCTGCTAATTCCCGTAGGTTGCTGTCTCACTACTCAAAAACTAGATACTCTGTTGTGACATTTGTTTTTCCTCTGGTGCATGTCAGAAAATAAAACAGCCGCGTGCAGGCCAGCTGTGCCAGTGGGGAGCAGTGAGGCTGCAGGCTGTGGGGTGAGAGGAGAGAGAGCCAGGCTAATGGGCACCCCTCTTGTCTGGCTGTGTTTCCTGTAAGGCTTAACATAAGGATCAGCATTTGAAAACTCTCAGAAGGAATATGGCAATGATAAAAGGGAGCTCTGGTTCTTGTTGTCGAGGCAGCCCAGAAACTGTTGAAGAGGCACTGGAAAAGCCATTGAGCTTTTGTCTAATAACTCCTGTGATAATAATTAGCTCAGCCAAAGCAGATTTTAAAGGGGCTTTAAAGTTCTTGTTCAGTGGCTTGAAAGAAAAAAGGCAACCAGAGTCTCTTCTCATCTGAACATCAATGTGAGTCCCACAAAATCCCATTATTCCTCTTTTATATCAGCAGTTTGATCAGTTCAGCCTTTTCCCTCCCCAAGGCAACAACTTTCCCCCTTTGTGCATATTTTCCCCTCAAAATCTGAGCAGCTCACCATGTACACACACCATGCCCAGAGCCTGCTCCCCTTCTCCCCTGAACCATTGCAAGTGCCACTGACTTGCTGTCCCATCATGCCAGAAAATGAACAGGTGGAGGTAGAGGAGGGAAATCTGCCCGCAAGAGCATCCACATTCACCAGGATATTTTTCTTAAAAGAAGAAAGAATTTCAAACATTTAAAAGTGAAATGCTCTCAGACTTTGCTTTAGCAACTGATGTTTGGAGGAAAAAACAGATGGTCTAAACCTCTCATCTTCATCCAGAGCTAAGTGTTTACAGCGAAAGGTAAAATTCTGCTAAAAATCAATTATTTGGGTGATTTTTTAAGGGACCAGCTATGGAGGAGTGGAAGAAGAAATGCTGACACCAGCACAGATCTGTTGAGCAGAGACCTGTCAGTGCTTTGCATCTGCTGGAGACCTTCTACACATCCCCCTTCCCAGGCTGACTGAGATTTAGAGCAGCTCATGGGCATCTCTATCCTGTGCTCACCAGGACGAGGCAGGGAGCTCTGGCCACATGGCTCCTCCATCCTCACAGCTGGTCTCTGGAGAAGGCACCTCACTGCGACCTGTATCTACTGGGGACATGCCAGGTTGGATGCACTCAAAGACAGGGACTTAGACACAAGCTTCTGCTCTTTGAACTCCCCGGGGACACTAAGGCACCTTCCTCAGCAAAAATCTGTAAATATGGAAAGATTCACAACCACCAAAAGCTCTACCAGTACAACCAGGGGTGTGGGGTATTTCAGCAAGATTTGGTGCAAGAGAAGGGATGGGGATGAAGGCTGACGTCCAGCTCCTATATGGAAGCACATCCCCATGGCAGCTGTTTGCCCTTGTGACTGAATATGAGTTAAATATATCCCTCCCGTGCAGGTTTTACACCAGACCCTCATTCCAGTTTGACACAGCTTTGGACAGAAATATGGAAGCTAAAGAAGCCATGAGAAAGGGTGGCAGTCTTACATCACATGCCATAGCGCCCAAAAAGTTTTGCCAGGTTTAAAACTGGTGCTCTGTGTTCCCCAGTGTCTGTAGAGCCCCAGACAAGCTGCAGCCCTGATGGCCAAGGAACCTTCCTAGGTTTAATACCAACGAAAAGCACAACAGCTTGGAGCTGAGCAATAACCCCTCCAGCATGGCATACCAACTCTCCCCAGGCTGGAGGAGCTCAGGTTGCAACGCCTCAAGAAACAGCGAGTTCAAATACAAACAAACCCCATTTTCTTTGCAAAATTTTCTCTTTTGAGCGGACTAGAAATGGCATTGAACTGAAGGCAAGTTTTGCTAGTAAAATACACTAATAAACTGCTTTGGAGACTCATAAACCGTGTTGTGTTTTTTAATGGCAAATAATAAAGGAGTGTAATAAAGTGTTGGTTTTTTAATGGCAATTTTTTAAGCGGCTGGAGCAGAGATCAGGAGTTCAGCCTCTTTCCTTGTTCTGTTTGCGGTATATTTATCTTCATGAAGAGAATAGTAGCAGGGGGATTTATTTTTCTGAATGAATGTCTCTAAGCCCCTCATACCTCCAGGGCTTATAGTAAGGTTGGATCCAATGACAGGAGAGTCAACATTATAAGCCCTTAGAGAGGGCTGAGTGCCTTGTAGATAGTCTCAAGTGGATGCGCTTTCAGCGTGCCGTTACCCCGGCTTACATTAGCGGCTGAAGAGACTTTGTCTGTCCCCGATGCCCTCGGGTATCCCGCGACCCCTGCGACTTCGCTCCGCCGAGATCTGAGGCTCGCGCGAGCCCCGGCCGAGGAAATGCGGAGGCGCATTGTGCCGCGGAGAAAGAGCAACGCAAACACAGGGTGCTCTCAAAGGAAACAAAAACCCAGCGGAAAAAAAACGAGCTCCCCAAACTGGCAGCGAGGGGCAGCCGGGGAGAAAGCGCAGGCACACGTGCTCTGGGCAAAGCCGCCCCAGAAAAGCACTGCTGGGGGGGGTTCTGGGGCCAAGCTGGGTCCTTCTGCCGTCTCTGCTGGATTTAGGAGTGGCTGCGCAAGCTGAAGTGGGGTAACGGAAAATGGGTTTCCCTGTGAGTTCTGCATTTCTAAATAGAATAAGAAAATAGGCTGGGTTTGCGTTTGAGGAGTGCTTTTTGGACAGAGACACAGTGTGGAAATTATGTGCTATATGCAGATGTCCCGAAGGAAAACAGCAGAGCTCAGCCCTGCTTGTGTCTCAGCAAAACGCTGAAACTTCATTTGGAGTTTAAAATGTCAAAAAGGGGCTGGAGCAAGGATGTGGAAGATGCCAAGGCCTGACCTGATCTCTCAGAGGGTGCGATCACCAGTAGGTGGATCAGACGGCCAGACTGGCACCGTCACTGGGTCTGGCACAGTCCCAGGGGCAGGGGATGGCGGGCGGGGGCAGGTAGGATGGCTCAGGGGTCTGTAAGCTGTTATGCACAGCCAATGTTTCACTTTGAACCGTTCTTAATGCCCAAGAGAGGCCACCCTGCCGCAAGCAGTGGCTTCCTGCAGGGAGGGATGCTGTGGATTCCTCCTGAGGGATGCTCAGGGATTCCTCCTGAGGGAGGCTGTGCAAACAGCCACATCCCTCCGAGACCTTTGTGCCGGTTTGGAGTGTTGAGGGTCACCACCCTGCCTGGCCCCAAACCCATGCCCAGCTGCTGCTTTCTGCCTCATTGAGGCAGCGACATCCTCATACAGCCTCTGGCTACTGCACAGAGAGTGTCAGATCTGTCATAAATCAGAAGCCAGCAGTGATGGCATCGTGTTCCCATCTCCTCTCTTGAAACCTGGGCTTCCTCCACCTGTGCCGTCCATCCCCACTGGCTTCAGCCCCCACTCGGATTCTGCACTTTGCAGCATCTCCGAGAGAAGCAGGATGTGCTCCATGTACTGTCTCTGTGGCACCGACAGGGACAGGGACGGGGAGGAGGTGACAGTGCAACACGTTTTCATCACCTTGGAGAGGTGGGACATGCCCCCTCCCGGCCCACCCAGTGCATCGGAGCCTGGCCCATGCATGAGAGCATTTTCCAGATGCCAGTGTGTGTTTAAAGTTTAAAAAGATGAGCGGAAAAGCCCGTGTCATGGGTGCCCGGGCTAGAAGGAGAATTTCACCGTCGTGAGGAAGTGTATTGTCCCCAGAGCCGGCCAAGTGGATTTGCATGCTTAATTCCCACTAAGCATTTTTGAAGGAGTAATCTGATAAAATCTTCAACCTGCTGATAGCATAAATATAATCGGATGTCCCTCAGAAAAGGGCACTGGGACTTCCAACTCCCAAAAGTGCAGACCGGGAGATGCGGTCACCTGCTGTGACCCGGCTGGGTCCATCCCAGGCCAGAAGCCATTGCTCACCATGCGCCGGTCTCGAAAGATCAGCGCGGCTGGGCACAGACGGAGGAGAAGAACCTTTATCCCATTGTTTTTCCCTGTGATTAATCCATCTAAAGTGCTCCTCTGAGCGTAGCCAAGGGCAGTGTAAGAAAGAAGCAGTTTGAGCTTTGTGGGGCTTTTCTCTTCTCCTTTTCTCCCCCCTTTCCAAGCGTGCTTTACAAACATCCTCCCCGCTCGCCCTCTGTATTTGCAAAACCGTCTCCTTCTGCCCATAGCTCCTGATGAAGTCCTTGCAGAGCTCCTTGTCCACCTCCAGTCTTTTCAGCACGTATTCAAATTAACCCTTTTGTCCCATTCACACCCCCTTTCTTTGGCGGATATTGTGGCTTTGCCAGCAGCGATCCAGCAGCGGCTATTCTAATGTAAGTGCATTCTGGCAATGCCTTGAGAACCTGATCAAGATCATCCCGCAAATTTAATCCCTCCAAATTACAAAATGTTTACTATCATTCACCTTCACGCAGCTTTATTTCGTGGGCTTTCTTCAAGGAGCGAGCGGGACGTGTGTGTTGCCAGAGATGCCCCTTCACGTCTCCAGCTGATCACCTCAATGGGACCAGAGTCAAATGGTCAAGGCCATATGCGTATGAAAGCCTGGGCTGTGCTGCCAGCTATTCTCTCTAGCTCTGCATGGATTTCACACTTTCTATCCTGTTAGGATGCCTACCATTTACTTTAGCGTTGATTTTTTATTCCATTTCTACGTCCTGTGTCATCTGGATTTAATCTAGTTAGCAGATTTTATGCCTAAAATTGCATTGTTAAAGGGAATTGTTTAAATGGGGACCGGCGGCGAACCCTGAAACCCTTGAAACCGGGGTGTCCCCCCGCCCAGCGCCGGCCACACATACCTCGACTGCTGCGGCCCTTGGCTTGGTGCGAGGGGCTCGGAGGTGGCTTTGCTTTCTTGAAAGCATCCATTGCTATTTTCAGAAGCACAAACAGATGCAAATGTCTCTGCAAACATTGCACAATGAGATGCAGGGAGAGGACAGCCTTTCAAAATCTCTGAATAGCCCTTCAAAGCTAGTCTAATTAGGGTAAGTAGAGGTAATAGGCCCACTTGCGTTTTTTGCACTCGAATTTTTCCTCCCTCAAAGCCTGCAAGGCTCTTTTCCCCCCGTGGCTGGGGGGTGGTGGTGGTATATACCCTCTCCCATTTGTTTGTGCTAACAAATGTAGAGATGAAAAGAAGGGGGAGAGGTAGAAAGGGGGGGGGGGGGTAGAAAAATCAATCATTTGAAAAGTCTCCTCTGTTAGTTTTTTTGGTGGCTTTTCCTGGTGAGATAGATAGCGGCGGAGCACGCAGCATCCTGGCTGGGGCCGGGTGTGGGGCAGGCACCAAAGCAGAGCCTGCAGCTCGTGTCATGTGGAACTTCAGTAAGTGAAAAAGAAAAGCAGAAGGTATGGGCTGAATACTTGGGTAAATCAGTAATAGAGCTAAAGGGCATATGCCTGTAGGGAATATGTTGGCATAAAAGAGCTTTAAGAGGGGCCATTCATACTGACAAAGGGAGATTTGAATTGCTGCCTTCACAATAGCATGAAAGGATGGGCTTGGGGTGTTCTGAAACAAAGTGGAAATCATACTGCCCTGAACGGCTCTAATAAGCTTTTAACTATTTTACATTATGGCATTACCTCTTTTTTTTTTTTTTT
>WAAG01092079.1:42006-66670 GCA_013390105.1 Tichodroma muraria
CCCGCTCCGGCCGCAGGGGCTCCAGCGTGAGTTTAAACCGCTGCGAGCAGGGGGTTCGGGGAAAAAAAAGGTTAACCTGGATTTCCAGAGGATGAGCCGGGGATTATTCCCCAGCCAGATGCGGGCGGAAGATTTTATCAGGTTTTCATTGCGCCTTGTGGTTTTTCTACATCCACCCGTCAAAGTGAAAAAACTCTAAAATGGTAAAACTCAAAGCAGGTATTTCCCTCCTGCGTTTCTGAGGTGAATATCAACACGCGCTTTGGCTTTCACGTGCTTTGCTTTGATAAGGGTTTTGCAGGTGATCGGAAAGTCAAAAGTTGAAAAGGACATTTATTTTATAAACTTCTGTGTTTGTAATCACAATATATATACACTGTATATACAATGTACAGATCCAATTCTTCTTTGTCTGGATAAAAACTAAGAGTTGTGCTGTTTTGGTTGTAAAGTTCTTGCTGCTTTGCTTGCCCCCATTTAGTGCCAGGGTATCACTGTCTCACATATTGGGAAGCCACAGTTTTGTAAGTGGCTAAAAAGTTTTCTAATTCTGACATCTGGGTCTTTGCATCCTGCTCTCCCTGCTTGGAAGAAGCCCCATTGTCAGCGCTGAGGTGCTTGTGTCCCTGGAAGGTTTTCAGTTTCACCGCCCATCAATAGCCATTTTCGAGTGCCTATGCCTAAACTCACATGTATTTACCTGATTTCCCCTTACACAAAAAGCAGATTGATTCCCCCTCCTTTGATTTTCTCCTATGCCTTCAATCTTTGATAAGCAGCGAAAATGGACAGCATAAATTATTGTGTATCTCTGCGTTTTAAGTTCTTAGCAACCATTCTTTACTTGAACCTGAGCGAGGAGTTTGCTATGAGAGCTATTCCTGCTTTCCACCCTCCTCACTTTGCAAAGACCCACGACACCAGCAAACTGCCACAAACAACCTTCTTTGTGCCAAGAAGATCACGCACAGAAGTGAGCAATCCAAAAAGCCCTGGGTGATGAATATTAACGAGTCTCAAACTAGAAGTAGTTTGGCAGCGGCCGAGCTTGCAGGATCAGCTTGCTTTCTGCTTTTTCTCATCTTAGACGCTCGTAGACCAGGGCAGTGCAATATACCCAGGTACGGCAGGCGGCCGGGGCCTGGCTGCTCCCGGGAGCGACTGGGCTCTCTCAATCACCGGACCTGCAATCAGGCTGATGTTTTTAGGGCCTCTGCATACATAAGTGACTTTCTGCACTAAGCAGTTCCACTTCACTGAGTTACTCATGTCCTTAAGTGATGGCACAATTAGAGAGGACTCTGTCAGCAGGCAGAGACTGACGGAGTTTCCAGCACAAACCAGAAAGCCAGAAAATGTAAAGGTTATGGAAGCATATGGCAAAAAGTGTTCAACTTTTGTTACTGTGCATTTTATATATAGTGATATAAACTCTAGTGTTGTCTGCAACACTTTTATTATCTTTTGTTTAGTTGTCTTTGTGCAGTCAATAGTTTATTCATTAAAATGTTTATGATTCCCTAGAGTTCCACAGACTTTGGCACAACCGATCACTTGTCTGAAAGTTTGCAGTGAAAGCGCATTATTCATTAGTCCTTATCCATCATTTGCAGTTTGTCATTTGTTATTCTCTTGTTTTAAAAGTTTGTGCTCCAATCAAGGAGGGGAGAGAGCACCATGTGTCTCTGTGATCAGTCACAGCCATGAATAGCCAGGGCTGAAGTGAATGTTTCACAAACAACCCATAGGCTGAAATTTGTTTGCATAATCTATTCACTTCGTACTTATGAATAACAAATGCATTCACAGAACCAGAATTGTTTCAGGAAGCCTTCGCAAACAGAAAGAAGTGCTAAATATCTTGGATAATTTATTCCCGATGAATAATTCAACCAGTTCTATCACAGGCAGTCTACTAATTTTGCAGATAAATTATTCAGCCAACACAGATAATAGCTCTTACACCTTATGGGTCTGCTCCTATGGAAGTCAGCTGCTGCAGTTTTGTGAAGTTTTCCTGGGATAGGAAAAGAAAAAAAATTCCAAAATGAAACAGGACCAATGATTTCAAGAAATACACGGTGTGTTGCTAGCATCTCACTGATGTGATGGCCTTATCCTGAGTTTTAGCCTTTGCTATTAAATTTTTCACCTTAATGTAAATGTAGCTGGGCTCAGCTGCACTCAGCTGCATCATGCACTCAGATGCTATTAATTTCATATTTTGAACTCCAAGGAAGTTTTCAGAAATACTTCATCGTTTGCTATGAGAGACAGCACGTAAAAAAAGTGAGAGGGAAAAATATTCAAGTGGTATTTTTTACTAAGAAAACTGAAAAAGCACAGCTGGATTTGCCCATGCTTCCTTACAAGTGATGGCAAGCTGCTGATCCAAAATGCAGATTGTTGTGGGTGCATTTCCATGCAGCACATTTATCGCTTGTAGGAGCATGAAACTCGTCCCTCTGCTCTCACGTTGAGACATCATGCGTGGGGTCTCACTCATGGCTGGACTCCAGAAAAAGTAGGAATTGATGAATGAAGGTGGAGGAAGGGCTTTTGAAGAAAATGTGCCACAAGCCTCCCTGCAGCTCTCGGGATGCACAGTTTCCTTCAAGGAAAAAAACAGTCCGTGAGAAGATGCCATTCACTGGTGTTTGTTGCACCTTGTAAAAGTAAATAAAACTCCGTGGTATTCAACTTCACATTTCAAACCCAACCAGAATTATGGTCATTAGAACACTGTTAGCATCACTCCTCAAGCATGGAAATGAGCAGTTCACAGTACTGTTCCTACAATTAGAATACTTCAGAGAAGTCAGAGGTACATAATTTTTTTTCAGGTCTTAAGATGCACATCATTACATCAACTCAGCAAACTCTGTCTTTTGTAACATTATTACAAGAGGGCTTGAACTAACGATGAGTTCTTGGGATGAGTGTCAAAATAACAAATCAACCAGGAGAAAGCTTTTTTCTCTCTCATTGTTTGAAGGCATGGCCAGAAAGAGAAGGCAGAGCTGCCTGTGGAGAATGCTTGAACTAAATTTGGAGAGCCGACATGGCTGACAGCAAAGCCATCACCCGAAGCAGAAAGCTGGACCTTGCAGGAGTAAAGGAAGGAGGATCTTTCCCCCTCTCCCCTGGGGATGCCCAGGTGGATGCAGCAGGAATTTTAAAAGCAGGTAGAAAATCAGGAGATGGTTCGGTGGGGCAGCTTGTCTCCTTGTGCTTGTCTGGACATGGTGCAGAGCACAGTGGCTTCTCTCCAGCCTGGTCTGGGGACAGACATGTGGCCAGGGCTGCATGGGTAGGGATGGACATACGGTGCTGTCCGTATGTCCTGGGACCCTTCACCCAGCTGGAGTCACCTTACAGCCCCCAGGCAGAGGCTCGCAGGGGGTTCAGACATTGATGCTGTGGCTGCTGGATAATGGACAGCCCTGGAAGCCCAATATTTGAAAGGGATCTCGGCCTGCAGGGAGGCAGCATTAACCCCTTTTGGAGCAGGAGCCTGTTCTGCCAGGAAAACAGCTTGGGTACAGCTCAAGGGCTTTGTCTGTAAAGGATTTGGCCTCGTCTCCTACCTGCCTGTGGCCAGTGTGAGGCCTCAGGCTGTGTGCCAGGGGCTGCCTGGGGTGGGGAGCACGGAGCCATCACAGGGGGTGTCCCCATGTACCAGTGGGGTCCTGGCCCAGCGAGGCAAATCCTCTCTGAAATCCTGCACAAATGCCTGGGAGTTGCAGTCGGGGCTCAACTCCTCCCGGGGGATCTGCAGAAATAGTGGGAATGCTTTATTTTCAGGTTTTAAACATGTGATGTAACATTTTGCTTCTCTTTAGAAAGGGGGGTTGAGTTGGTAAACGATTGTTCCCTGCAAGCACAAATGTATTTTGTTTGTTGTAATTAAAATGTTTTAATGAGACAACCATAAAATCAACCATTAATTATTTTTTTTCAAACACTTCTGCTTCCTTTTGAGCTAGCTCTATTTAGAAATAGTTTAGAGAGTAGCCTGCAGTTTTATTCTTTCTGTGGTATTATACACAAGAGTGGAGAAGTCATTTATAAATAATTACACAATGTTTTGGGTCTTTGGGTTTGTATAATATATCAAAGCGATTAGTACATGCATTGTTCCATTGTAAACGGGTTTTTTTCCTTCCTTTCAGTTTCACTTGCCTTGTCTTCTATCTAAACCTTTTTCGTGAAATCCTTTGTCTTCCTCATTCTTTTAGCTTGTTACAGTGCAGGGACATTCTTCTTATTCAAACACTCACAGCATGAGCAAAGAAAGCTACTTCTGTCGCATCTTAAGTTTTACCATAACTTTCTGGCATTTTCTTTTCTTCCAATTTTCCCAGACTACTGATAGGGTAATGAAGAATTATAACATACATCAATTATTGCTGCTCACGGTGTATTATGCCTCTGAATTCAAGGGGAGATAAAGAGAAAAAAAAAAGTGCCACTTTCTGTGGTTTTGAGGCACATGAGAGAGGACTCAGCGCAGATTATTTATAACATCTTTCTGAGCATCAATTATGTTTGACTCCTACAGCCACTTCCTTGTCCCACTGGTTTTATGGCCAGAAGGAGTCATTTTTGTGTGTGGTAGCTGCGGCATTTAACTTGTTTCTTTTATGAGGAGCCCAAACAATGCATCTTCAGGCCAAACAATCTATCTCCTCGAATAATAGCCCAAATGTCACTCAAGTGCTCAGGGCTGGGAAATGTGTGATCATGGTAAAGGGCCACGGGAAGAAAGTGTGGAGATGGAGGGCTTTGTGGGGTCCCTGTGGGGCTCCCCAGCACGGGAACCCCTGGGATGATGGGCTGGACACCCAGTGTGGGGTGCGGGTCCCTGGGGAAGCAACTGGCTGCCCAAGGTTTCAACAACCCTAATCACAGTTGTCCAAGGAAAAGGGCCAAACCCTCCTGGTGCAGTCGTGTTGCTGGGCCACACTCCCTGCCTGGCCCTTCCCCAGCCTTCTGGCTACCACATTAACTGGGAAAATGAGATTAGGTTGTCACCTCTGAGAAACAAGCCCTTTCCCCCTGCACCTTTATTGTGTGAGAGCTTTTTCTTCTTTTCTTTTACCCCTTCCACCTTCTCCCTCCCACAATTCTCCCTCTTTTGTTGACTTCTACTTTGCTAATGAAGCTAGAATACTTATCCTAAAAGATAGGGACAAAATTCACTGACTGCCCTGCAGAAGAAATCCCCCAACAACATCCGAAACAGGAAGCTTAACTACATGCTGAGGTACTCAGGTTTTCTTTCATACCTTCCATATCAATAATGCTGCTTAGGTGGGGCAGAAATAACCTGAGAGATTTAAGCACCACAACGTGGGGGTGAAATTGAACTCTTGGGGGGCTTTGGGGGTGCCCCCCAGCTCTGGGGGTGCCCTTTGGCTCTGAGGATGCAGCCTTGCAGCCGGGGGAGGATGGCCCAGGAGCGCCGTCAGCCTGCGGGTCGCCCTGCCCCGCCGCGGGGGCCCGGGGGATTTGCTGCCATTTGCATAGCAGGTGTTGGGTCCCGGGCCATTCTTCCTTAAGGGAGTTTTAATACGGGATAAATTACTGGGAATTAGGAGGAGGCAAGCGACAAGAAAAGCGCTCACGGAGTCTTCTCCTGACCGTGGCAGGGGAATTGGAGAGAATGGCTCAAAAAAAAAAAAGGGAAGAAAACCCAAATACAGGCTTCTGCCCCTACCCAGGGAGTTTGGGGAATGCAGGCACTGTGTGGGAGGGGGAGCTCTCCCCAGCTCCTCCTGAAACTGAGGTTTGGGCTCAGGAACGCAGTAATCCCAGGACAGAAATACGATTACTGGCCTGAGGATCTTTGATTGAGTGGGTCTGGAAGGGGAGTTTAAAATGTTAATCCCTGGTATAATCCCTTCTCTGGCATTGTAGGGACAAGGGTTGCACCCGAAGGGAATTGCCTGCTTCCTTCCCCTGGATTTGGGGCGGGAGGGCAAGGCTGGGGAGCAACCCCCCCATGGATGTGCCACACAGACACGTGTCCCACATGTGCACCCAGCCATGTACCCTGGCAGACAGTCACACACTTGCACACGTGCAGCTCCTGTGATGGTACCGACTTTGATGTACATAAGTGTGTGTACTTCTGGGCACAGAGTAGGAGAGGAAGGCTGGGTCACTCGCATTCCCAGGGAGCCTTGATCAAAATTCCCTGTCACACCTCAGTCACTGCTCGGCCCTAGCAATTAGAGCACAATGTACATAAAAGAAAATTGAGATGCTTCACGTGGTTTTACGCGGGGAGCCATTTATTAGTGCATCCACTTCCAGGCTGTTAGGGCAGGTAGGAAAGCTTTTTCTCTAAAAGGACATCAGTATGAAACCATCCAGATGCCTTTCACAACAAAGGAAACTGGATGTATTGCATACATAAATAGAGGTAATCTATAGTAAAAGATTATATCAGTGAGGAAGAAACTGACAATTCCTCAATTAAAAAAAAAAAAAAAAGGCAGGTGAATTCACCCCAAATGAGAGGTGAGGGCTAGGCAGGGACCTGGCAGTGCTTGCAGGAGCCCCAGAGCCTGGGCAAAGTGGGCAGGTGGGAAAGGAGAGGAGACAGCTCCAGCCAACAGTCCTGGGCTCAGGGTCCTGCACCCTGACCCCAGGGATGACCCTTTGGGGTGCAGGTCCTGCCACTCTGGCCATGAGAGGGACGAGGGTGACACCTCAAGGCTCAGCACTGCAAATTCGGCCATGCAGGGACAAGGGTTTGATCCCAGCATATGGTATATAATGTGTAGATTTGCTCTGCTTTCTGGAATTTAAAGGATCCCTTTGCACTGACTTAAATGGCCTCTGGTTATCCTTTTAACTTACCATTTGCGTTAGTATTGTATGTGCAATATATTCCTTAAAGTTCCCATTTTTCACAGGTAGGAACATCTGAAATTTTAGTCTGAATTCAACCCCTTGTTGGTGAAAGCCGCTGTGAAGGTGAGGGAGTCCATCTTGCTCTCCATCATGCTCACAGCCAGGTATCATCTCTCAGTAATTCTTTATGATAACGCCTCCAGGTATAAAGAGAAAAGAAGAGAAAAATGATAGTGCTAAACTACAAGTGTAAAAGCACTTGCAAACTCTCAGGCAGCACATGGGTCCAAAATGCTGGGTTTGCGGACACCAGTACAAAATGATGCAGCTGAACTGGGCAGAGAATGAGAAGGAAAAGTTCTCCAGGAAGACACTTCAGGTGCTGTGCTTTATGCCTGGAGTGAGTCTGTGGAGGATCAGGGGATGCAGCTAAATCTGACCCACAGTTAAGTGGAAAGAATAGTTTTCAAGGCGTATATTAGCCCTTATAATCCCTGAACATTTGTCTGCTAATGTAGCTCTAAATTTTAGACCTGCTAATACATATTTTGGAATGGCTTGAAGGGGTAGAATGCTAAGTAAATATAAAGTACTAGTTCTAGTATCCAGGAATTCAGTATTCAGGAAATTGGACAATGGAGCAGCATGATTAAGGGAAATTAAATGTTGTCCTAGGTGAAGTTTTTTTCCCTTGGGGCTGGATGCACTTCCACAATAAGAAGCGCCTTTGAAACAAGTACTTGGCTAATGAGGGGAGACAAGTTTGGCTGACATATTTCTGCTGGGCCTCTGGTGAGGGGATGTCGCTTTCTCTTCCAATTTAAGCATGTAGTGAGTTGCATTAAAATAGCTAATTGTAAATGAAGACATGAACGTACTTCTTCTTAAACCCAAGACATAAGACCCAAGGTATTCATTCCTTCACCTCAGCGTTAATGCGTGGCAGGTCTTGAGCCTGTTTATGTTTACTCCAGTGGGAATTAGAGATAATTTCTCTCTAGCTGGTGCAGCTTCGCTTCTCCAAAGCAGCTGTTGGAGTTAGTGAGGGTTCTTCCCCTCTTACCCTACTGTGCAAGCAGGAGGGGAATCCAATGAGACTGAAAAAGCGGTGGGAAATGTCTTTCACTAGATCACTTTTTATTACTTGTCTTGTGGGCCTTGTGTACATACAGCTGGTGCTATCCCAAGGAATCTTTTTTTCCTTTTCTTTATTTTTCCCCCAGAAACAAATAGGATATGACTTGGATTTCTTTTTATATCCTTTTCAGTGTTTGGTGTTATTTATCTTCATTAAACTGTTAATGACCCCAGGCCCCTACCCCACAGATGACATGCCAGGTGCTGGGAGTTTAGCCCCCAGCTTTCTCGGCTTGTAAGTGACGGGAATTGCCACAAGGTGTCAACCTCCACCAAGCCGCAGCTCGGAGCCTCTTCTGCTCTCCCGGCAGTGGCCGGGATGGATTACTCTGTGCAGAGGCTCCGCTGGAAAACCCGGGCACCTGCTTCAAGTAAGTGGGGAAATATCTTCCATTACACGGAAAAAATATTGTTTCCCCTTCATTCTTTGCTTTATGGCTATTCTTCATTTCTATTTTATTTTTTGTTTTCCACAACGAGCTCTAGCCAGATTCAGTGTTTCCCTTCATCCTTTTCTCCTGACCCTATAGGAACATTTCCCAAACATCATGACAAACCCAAGAAGTCTTTTTATTATTTTTTTTCCTTTAAAGCTGGCATTTCCCCTTTCTAGAGCAGCATTTCAAGGCATCATTATCTCTAGGATGTTCTGTGCAGTTGAAGTGTTGGGATTATACCTTCTGGGCAACCCAGACCTCTGTTTTCTCACAGGACCATTCACTTGAGTGTTGGACTCAATGATTCCTGTGGGTCCCTCCCAACTGAGAATATTCTGTGGTTTTGTGTTCCCTTTGGGCACGCAGTGTGTGCTGGTCCTGTTTTCAGCCTGGGAGTGCCACGCTTCTCAAGTGCTGCAAGAGCACTGTCCCAAGCGCCTTCAGATTGAAAGCAAGCCCAAGGATTTCTTGCCTTTTTTACTCCTTAACTTTCTGCAGCCTTGGCTGAGCATAATGTTACTTGTGGGCTGGTGGCATCACTCAGAGCCAGACATGGTGATTTGACACTCGTTGCTTTAATGAGGAACTGGATTTTCCTGTCAGAACTGTTTTAGTTGTTGCACCAAAATAGAGAGGGAGCACCCTGCCAGTCACACTTTGAATTGGAGAGGTAGCACTTGGCAAACTGGTTCTTGCTGGGGAGAAGTGGTGCTTGACTGGGAATTGCTGGCCCAGGGAAGGAGCTGAGGAGCTCTGAGTTGTTTTGATTTTCCTGATGTAGTTGCAGAAGTGATAAGTCTGGAAAGATAAAAAAGGAAGTTGAAGCAAACCACAAGGAAATATGTAAGTGGTGGAATTAAGAAGGTAATAGAAATAGAGAAGTGTTTTTATGCAACACAATTGAATGGTCAATAATGAGGTAAAAATGCTAAGGAGTAAAGACAAAAGGCATTTCTTCCGGGATTAGAAGTGAGCTCAAAATTGCCAAGGCCTACTGGAAGTGTGTGGGGGGGTGGTGGTGGAAAGCAGCCTGTTGTAGCATTTTTTCTCCTTTAATAAGCTTCTTTAAGTGTCCTGAGTGTTCAGATGTAGCACACTTAGTGCCTAGTAACCCAACAAAGCTTTGATTGGTGCCTCTGCAGAAAGATTTTCTTTTCCTTGCAGGTTTCTAACCACGAGAAAAACCCTGAGATCAGTTGCTTCAGAATCCTTAATTAAACACAACAAAGAAGGGCAATTAGAGCTGTGTTTTCCTTTTGTCATCCAGCAAATCTTGCAGACCTCAAAACCTTTTTCTTCCTCCAAGATTTATGATGGGAATAAATCATAATTATTCCTGTAATTATCAGCCTTAAGTGAATATGAACAAGATTCTTCCCTTTTTTTTTCCCTTGGAGGAGATTCTGAAACCCATTCAAGAGGAATTCACTAACCTCTTTATTGTGCAGGAGGAAAACCAAAAACACAGGCGTGGTGATTTTCCAGGCCTTGGCTGCCTGCCTCCTTTCCTGTCACTTCATGTCATGTCACTGCTCCCTCCCGGGTCCTGCGTGCCCGCTCGCAGGGAGCAGCTCCTGTTGGGCTGGATGCCCTCCATGAGTGTCGTCAGAGCAGTCACTGCCCAAAGAGCTGATGACACAAACAGGCAGAAGAGGAGAGAAAAATCAAAGGGGATTTGAGGACTTCAGGGGTCGGTGAAAGGACCAGAAGTGCAAGCTGTAGTTGGGTGTTCAGAGAATAAACTCTCATGTGTGTTGCATCCCGACAGACGTTTCTTCCAGGGATCTTGGCTTTGTTGTGCTGCTTGGATGTAGCTGTGCTAGAACCCAGCAAAACAGAGCCAGTTCTCCACTTCAGGCGCTGAAAGTGATGTTGTGCAAGTGTGGGTTTTGCTGCTGGGAGGTCAAAGGGGCCTACCTGAGGACAGGACACCAATGCAACACCAGAGGAATGGCAACCCCATGGAGTCCTGGGCTTGCTGGGGAGCACGTGGCAGGAGGAAGAACCTCTGGGCAGGAAAACCATATTGATCAGAAATGCTTGGTGTTCTTAAAGGATTCGGGACAGGTGTTTTGGGAATGAGTCTGCCCTGAGCTGTGCTGCAATCCAGTTTCCCATGGTGGTGTGATGAACGTGGCTCTAGTAGCCAGAGCAGCCAGGTGTTCTCTTTTCCCTTAATGTATAAGTTCCAAATTGACAGGATAATACAACTGTGTGAACCTCTGAGCAGGCTTCCCAAAACCACAGCTGCTTTGCCTTTATAATATTTTTTTTTTCTTTTCTTTTTTAAAAATTTTTCTTTGGAGGTGTTTCCTAAACCAAATCCAATAGTTGAGGCTATTCTTGCAGAGCTGGGGAAGAGCATTCCCGGCAACAACAGCACAATGAGCAGGCTCCAAACTGATTTATAAGTCAGACAGCTGCAGAGGTGTCCCTTGGCTGACTGAGAGGGTTTTCGTTGCCACTAGATGTCCTTTCAGTCCTGCTTTCCCCACTGCTCCTTCAGAACAGTCATCTGGGCTGGTATTTGATGGCCATGGACCAGGAGCTGTTGGGCACCAAAGGGCTGGTGAGAGAAAGGAAGGGGCCTGAAACACAGGCTGATGGGCCCTCCCAATCATCCTCTCGATCTCACTGGGCTCTGCCTCAAGTAGTGCTGGCTCATAGAAATGCTCAAAACCCAACTTCTGGATCTGTGCTGTACTGGATATTAAATACTTTAATACTTCTAGCATGACTCAGGGACTGTTGCTGTAGTGCTGGTGGATAGCAGAGGAGATGGCCCAAGGGAAAGCCTTGGAAGGTAAGAGGGATGGTGACCCCGTTTAGTGCAGGTGTTCAGCTTTCTCCCAATGAAACTGTAGTTCAAATGCCTTTGCAGGCACATTCCATAGAGATGCAGGTATGTGTTGCTAGAAAGCACAGCCAAAAAATTTGTGAAATTTTCTGAGGTGCCCGGATGCCCAGGGTTTTGAAAACAATTCATATTTCTGTGAGGTGTGTATTGATATCTACAAGCACCGGTGGTCACTCAAAGCACCTGGAGCTGCTTGCAGATGCAGCTGCATCCACTGTGTCTCAGGCAATGGCAATCCCTGTTGCTTTTCTGGGTAAAGGAATTAGAGATCTTTGCCAGAAATGTGTGCTGGTTACAAGGATATCTGGAGGCTCGTGGGGTGCAGCCTTTCTAGGCAAAGCAAGGAATTTCCAGGAAACACTTGGCTCTTTGCCATTTAGGATCAGAGGGAAATCAATGACTAACAGGCACAGAGTTTCTGATGGTGCAGACACAGAGTTAGTGAGCACTGCAAACAGCAATCCTCAAAAATCCCTGTATTTCCAGTTGTGGTCATGCACACCCCAACCTGCTGAAGGGAACTAGCTGAACAGCAAATCCCAGCACGAGTGGCAGGCATGGAAGAATGACAGAATGCCCTGGCATGACCTTGGTGCAGTCAGGGCTTTCAAGATGGGCTGTCCATTCTCCTGGATCTCAAGCCCAAACTCAGCCCAAACCATCTTATCTTTTCCCAAAGCTGCTGAAACAACCAGGAATAAGTGAGGTCTTCAGATGCTGGGCACATCTGGATCTCAGTGCTTCAATTTTGAAAATTAGCTTTTGGAGGAAAAATACCCCAGATGTGACTGGAGCCTCATTTGACTTAAGGGGAAGTGCATTTTAAAGAGTGCAAGGGCCCTCTGTCTGGGCTCATACAAAACTTGTTATATGATGTCAGGGTGCACAGAGGCGCTTTACTCTTAAACAGGCACAGCTCCTTGGCTCTGGATCCCAGTGGGATGGTGAATCCTGGGGATGGTGGTTTTTTTATTCACATTTGTTCCTATTCTCTACAAATATGGGCCTGGAAGGGACACAACTCTGCCGTTGAATTAGCTCAGAGAGATTTGTGTTGCTGTAGCACTTCCCACTCAGGTCTCAGGGGTGACCACTGCAAACCCCCAGCCCCAACAATGACTTTACCATCCATCCCCACGTTTGCTCCCAAGCCCTGACGAAACCTTGTTGGTGTGGAACCAGCACTTCCACCACATGGACGTGGTCAGGAAAGGTCCCCATGTGTGTAGCAATCTGGCATGGTCCCATTGCTTGATTTAGGGAGCCCGTGGGAGCTGGGGCACAGCAGGACCTGCCGAGAGCCATCTCACACGGAGCACCAAGCACCACCATTTCTTAATAAACTTTTTTGGCCATTGCTGACCTAGACCATATAAGAACAAGTGAAAAGCAAGTGGTGAAAGGCTCTGTGTAACATTACTAATCCCATGTAGTGCTCTCGCTGAAAAGGCCAGGCAGGTCTCCCTGCTGTTGTGTCCTGTCACTGCAGCTGCTTGGGTGAGCCCTGTGCCTTTATTAAAATAAAATCTAATAGCACTGCTTTGGAATGGGTGCAGCCTGTGGGTACCCAATGCCCAGGAGAAGCATGGGGTGTGTGGGCAGGTCTCCTGTGCAGGGCTCGATGTTTCTGCAGAGTGCTAGGGAGCAAATTTGCAGGCTGGATTTTCAGTTGCCTGCTGCCCTCTTTGGAGGCTCTGGGATGGGTTCACACACTTGTGGTGCAGCACTGGTGCTCAGGTAGAGGACCTGTGGGGACTGTGTCCTGCTCCTGTACCCCAGGATGAAGTGAGGCTCCTGCTTACCCTGCAAACATTCAGGCTCTTGGGAAGGTAAATTGGTAACTGGGGAGCAGTCATGGCTGGCTGGTGTGTGCTCAGACCATACTTCAGCAGCTTCATTTTCAATCTCAGAGCACAAACGTATGGTCTGCATGTGAGGGAGGCTGGACTGAAGGGTCTCCTGAGGCTTCACAACCTGAGCCTGCTGGGAAAAATAAAACCAAACCGTAAGATTGCTGCCAAATCTCGGTGGAGGAAGTACCTACATATGTATATGTATGTTATATTTATTTGAATGTTTTGGCAGAGATGTTTCAGTCTGAGGCAAAGTGGCTGATGCTTTGTGTGTGGCTGTTACCTTCTGATGCAGTATTTCCCTTTACAACTGCATATCAGGGGCAGCAAGGGATTCTCCTCTTGTTCCTGGAAAATTAACAACCCTGCCTGGAGATGCAGGCTTACAGGCATGGGAAAAACAGCTCAGAGTCATTTTTTCCTCTTTAGTTTTTTAATTCTTGTTTCTGAGAGTTGTTTTATTCAAAGGATTTTAAGTTAAAGAAAATAAAAGTATTCAAACAAGCAATTTTTTGTTTGTTTATTTTTTAAATGGTTTGTGATTTTGTGATTTTGGTTTTTTTTTTTGGTTGCTTTGGGGTTGCTGTTTTTCATTGTTTTTCTTTGGTCTTCCATTCTGGCAAGTGGAAAAAAAATGCAATTGATTTCCTCTGTGCTTAGTTTTTGTTGGTTGTTTTGGTCTGGCAGAAGAACCCGGAGCGAAGTCGTTTGTACGTGCTCTGTCCTGTGAGTTATGAGTCAGTGAGTCCTGTGCTCGTGCAGTCAGAGCTGTGCTCACCATTCCCAGTGGAGTTTAACCACCCCTTATGCAACCATATCAATATCTTCCCAGGAAATATATTGCCCAGTAGTCACTGAATAAAATGAAACGTTTTTTGAAGCCTGCCAGCATGTTGATATCAAACCTTCTCAAGGGAAAAATACTGGTTTTGTTAAAATGTGACTCAAGAAAGGAAAGGGGCAGCTTGGCTGAATCACAGGTCTGGGTTTGCCCAGAGATTGGGTTCAGATGCTCAGCCAGAAACAGCCCCCTGTGGCTGATATCCCCAGAGATTTAATTTCTTAGGTACCCTGGGATATTTCTTAAGATCTTTACTCATAGGCATCTGAAGCTTGATCTTCATCCTTCTGCAGAATAAGAAACTACTTTGAAATCCTCTTTCTCCTCCATGTCTGCCAGGTGCTTATCCCAGTAATTTAGGCTATATATATACACACAGTATGTTTATTTCTTTTCCCTGTTTTGTCTGTCTGAACTAAAGGAAGCCCTTGAGCTGAGGCCAGGCATTACCCTGGTTCTGCAGGACAAGGTTGCTGTCACTGAGGTGGTGCCGATCCCAGGAGCAGCCCTGTATGCAGCCGCCCTTGCACAGCTGGGAGCAGGCAGGAGGGCCAGCGGTGCTGTTCAGGGAACACCAGGAGCTTTAAAGATGTTTGAACTCTTACTGGCTTTACCATCCCAAGCTGTTACTTTCCTTTAATCTGGGGAGTGATGTAGGAGCCTTGTTGGGTGCAAAGTCCTTCCCTATGGGTGAGGGCAGAAACTGGAAGGCAGGAAGAGGAGGTGGTGGCTCACAGGTTTTTGCTGCCTGACTTCTGTTGTATGACCGCCCCTAATCTAACCCAGATCTTGTCCAAATCACTTTTTATGTGGTTTTCTATGAAGCCAAGTTGTTGATTTATGTTTACTTAACACAACACTAGACCAGTGGTTATAGGCAAATGGCATTGCCCTTCTTTATGTCACAGCATTCCTCAGTGTTTGGCTAAAGTCCAAATCCTAAAATAAGAAAGGAAAGTAAATTGTACTGGAATAATGTTTTCTAATTCCAGTGTCATCAAGATGTCCTATCTTTAATCAGCTTCTCTGATCTACTGTTCCCCCCCCTTCCTCCCAAACCAATTCAGCTACCAAGTGATTGAAAGTGGCAGGAGTTCCCTGATGGCTTAAGGAAATTTACAAGCAATTGTAAATTTTTTTTAAATATTTTTTATTACTTTTTTTTCATTTGTCTTAGAAAGAAATATGAAATCTGCATGCAACTTTCTAAATATTTCAAACATTTAAATAGCATATGATAATTTAGCAGTACAGTACATTATACAGCGAGATAATATAGGGAGACTTCCTATAGTATATTTACAAATGAAAAGGTAGTTTTGTTATATTAAAAAGAGGAATGCACTGCTTAACATTGAAGAATTACATTCAAAATAATGAATATGTTTTATTGTGACTAAAACATACATAGGTATTTATATGTTTGCCCTATCATATTTTTCATAAAAAGGTACCTTTTAAAGGCTTTTTTTTTGTTGCTACAAATCTAGGAAAACATACACAATAGTCTTGAAGCTTAAGATGTCTCAGTACTGAAGTGACAAACTTTCTCTAAGTACTTCAAGTGAAAAAAAAAAAACAAACAACATTTTCTTAGTAATAAAAATGAGCTAGAAATGCTTTCTAATGCATGAGAGGTTAAATGGGAGATACAGGACGCTTTGCCTTGCAGCAAGACCTCAAGTCCATTAAAGAAGAGGTACACAAGTGACGCTCACACTCATTTGACGAGGTGCTGAGGGACCTCACTTCTGCAGGTACAGCCACAGCATTTTAGTGGCATCTTCCCCAGCAAACTCGTCTTTGGTGCCCGCTCTGCCTGACTGAGGTGGAGGCTGCAAACACCAGCAACAGCCCCAGCCCCGAAGCTTTCCCACTGCTGGGGGGGAGGGCCATGGCTGTACCACACCGTCACAAACAGTTCTGTTTGCCTAATGAGCTTATAAAGCTCGATTGCAATCATAGTGAAGTATGAATGAATAATAATTAAAAACAAAAAAACTCCCAAAAGAACTTCTTTAAAACGAAAAGCACGTGTTTTTCTAATTTCAGTACTGAGCAGACGGGTATGAAATCAGAAGTGCAACAGATGCTTGTGAAATCTGGAAGCCTTTTGCGTACGGCTATAAAATGTAAAAACTGACCCTTGGTAAAAAGTGCTTTATAATAATATAGAATTTGTGTCTTATGTCTGTGAGAGAGAAATAATCTTCTGTAGAGCCCAGTCCTATGCCAGCCAAGGGAGTCCACTCCATTCCTTGTATCATTTTCTCTTATTCTTCGTAAACCCTGAAAAAAGAAAAGCCAAGCACAGCGTGTTTAATCTAGGAATTTAAAACTCCATTTCAAATAACAATAAAAATAATAAATAATTATCAACCCAAAAATACTAAAACCCCCAAAACCAGATTTTTAGCCTATGCCTGAGTAATTTGGAAAGTAAATTATTGACTTCAGCAGTCACCAGATTGCTACCTATATCCATAAAGCATCTAGGAGGATTGTTGGACTCCGACACTGTCACATCTTAGAGGCATGTGGGGAGTGACACACTACCACAATTATCTGGGTAAATAACATGAAGAAATACACATCTACTAATTCCCTTTAAATGCTGGAAAATCCCTATCTCATATACAAATATTGAATCTTATCATGAGCTGTATATAGACAATATATTCACAATATCTATTGTTTGCAATAACTTTAGTCTATTTCATTTTTCTAGGTTATTTCCTGACAGCACAACTTGATGGGCTTGTCTGTCTGCATGTTCCCTGAGGGCACAAGCCTGGGGCTGAGCATCCTTCGTCGTCTTAATGACGGCCTTATGTTAAAAAAAAAGAAAAAAGAAAAGAAACAGGGGAAGAGTGTAAATATGTGGTTATGCAATAGCCAGGGCTTCCCCACGTGCTCTGTTTGTGAAGCAGATGCAGGGAGCTGGCAGGAATTCGGGGAGATGGCCAGGGGCTTGCTGTGCCCTGGCATGGCCTGAGGCACCACCGGGGCCGTGCTGGGGATCGCTGGCACCCTTGGGCCTGTGGGGAGAGGAGCCTGCTGCTCCCTGGCCTTGCTTGAGCTCACTTTTGGGGAGCAAATTCACCACCAGATGAGGAAGATGAGGGTTTGGTGGACCTGTATTGTGTGTGTAGGCTCTTTCTTGGCCATGGCTGGAGACATGGCAGGAGCTGTGCTGCTCCCCTTAATTACAGATGGGGACATCACCACTGTCCATCAGGAATTCATGTGTCCATCTCTGTCTTTTGCCTATGACTTAGAAAAAACCCCAGCCTTCTTTACAAGAGAAAAGTCGTCAGAGATTTTTATCAGAAAATTATCATTTTTCTGGGAATGATATGTTAGTTAAAATTTGCAAATACCTGCGTCAGCAAGTATTGATAATGTTGAGGCGGTGTGATTGAAGTGTGGGACAGAGTTCCCTCTTTCCATCTCTCCTGACTGCTTTTCTTGTGACTGTGTGAAAGTAGTTTAGCTTTTCTTCTTGGATTTTTACCCATAGAAGGGAGGTGAGTATATGTAAATAACTGAGAACATCAGCTGATGAATATTTTAACCAAAAATAATTACTATTTATAGTCAGAGCAGCCTAATGCCAAAATAGAAGCAAGAATTGCATGTGGAAGGGAAGAATTAATATCAAGAACACCCATTTAAAATTGTAATTTTGGTAACAAAATACATCCTCTGTGCTGGAAGGAGCACTTGCCAGCGCATGCGTTTTCCTGGTTTTTCTACTTCTGAACGCTGCTCGTTGCCTGACTTGCCTCCAAGATCCTCACCCTTTCAGCAAACTGGGACTTACCTGCCTTTCTCCTTCCATACTCGGTACCACTTGAGCAGCCTCACGGTGTTCTGGCGCTTGGGGTTGAGGCAGTGCTGCTGCTCCCCCCTCACCCGTGTCCACAGCGTCACACTGCAAGGCAAGGGGACAGGTCACAGGGACATGGGAATACCCGCCCTGCTCCCACTCCGCTCCGCTCCGTGCCAGAATGGGCCAGCAGAGGGGCAGGGTAAGGGTTTTCCAGCTCTGTGCTTTATGGCAGATATTTTGAGTTTACCGGGATAAGGTCAGAGCAGCTGTTTTCCCTCGGTGCAGGGCACTGAGGTTGTACAAGATGAAGACTTACCCACTGGTTTTAATCAGTGGGTTTGCTCTGCCTATGTCTTAGATATCATGTTTTGAGCCTAGTTAGTTTAATTAGGGCTCATTCAGGCAACCACAAGGACTTTGCATGAGGAGACAGTTCCATTACACTCAACAATACTTCATCCAAGAGAAATGATGAGAACCGCTTCATTGATTATTTTTATTTTTTTTTCCTTAATTCCGTAGTATTTTAAATACTTGAACGTGGCACAGTGCTTGTGTGCTCAACAGCCAAGCTCTGAGCCTCAGCATGAGCCCTCCAGGAGGGAACTTCAAATGATGAAAATACTTTTGCCACGTTTTGTGTCCCAGCATGCTTGGTCCTGACAATAAGGGGAAGCTAAGCCTGCAAGGAGAGCAGGATCAAGTAGTGATCAGAGGAGGCTGAAGCCCCCAGGGTTCATGCTGAGCTGAGGTGACATGAGGGATCTAGAGCTGAGTCCCAACAGGATGGCTTTCCAGAAACATCAAGAGTGCCCCACTTTTGGGGCTCAAATTTGAGTATTTTTCTGGTTTTCTTATTAATTTTGTGATTAACAAAATCCCAGGCAAGATCCAAAAACCAACCCACAATGACAATTTGTATTAGAATTAAATTTTTCTGGAAATACCATCCATGACAGGGAAAAACAGTCATTGATTTAACTAAAATCCTATAGTGGAATTAATTAGATGCTGCTAGAGATATGAGTACAATGATGGCAGAAACCCAGAAATACCTGCATATACCGAAGGGCTTCTTTTATGGTTTAGTTCAGAAAGGATGACAAAATGCCTTGCAGACTTTCCCAGCTCACCCTCCTGGTGCCTCACAAATTAAAACACACTGCCTGCATGAACTGAACTGAGGGTCTCACCACAACTCCAATTTCAAGGCTTTACAAGGTGTTCAAGCAGGACTTGCTGTTCAATTAAACTTCCTCCCTGCTCCCCTTTTCTGCTCCATCTCCAGCTAGGGTCA
Organism: Tichodroma muraria; assembly: GCA_013390105.1. Classification (NCBI taxonomy): domain Eukaryota; kingdom Metazoa; phylum Chordata; class Aves; order Passeriformes; family Sittidae; genus Tichodroma; species Tichodroma muraria. Next base: position 61,122 of record WAAG01092079.1, read on the forward strand.
CAAAATGTTAAGGTGTAATTTCCAAGTTGTTTTCTGGGAGGATGTGTTTTCCCTAATGCATGGGAAAGCAGTGGAAGAGCCTTTAATGGCTATGGGCATCAGAGAGGGAAGGGTCAGTGCTGAAAACTATGGACTAACTCTGTTATAAGCCAACTGCTCTGAGAGCAGTGCGTGCTTCAGAAGGAGAGTTTTCCTGTAGCTTTGAATCATGCGAGTTTTAAGGGGTTTGAGGGTGGAGCAAGGTTTCTCCATGCAGCAGCCACCTCTTCAGTTGTGCCGTCTGCACTGGCTGATCCAGACCTTGGCTTGGGTTTCTCTTCTGACAGACCATAGAGGATATTTCCAGAAAGTGATGAACAAGCTGAATTGCTGGAGGAGAGGAGCAGAAACACCTTTGAAAACCTGCAAGCCCTACATTTGCACCAGAAGCAGTGAAGGACACTCTTGATTTACCAGTCCGCAGTCTGAGCAGGAAGAGATCCATGGTTTGCCTCTCAGGTGAACTGGCTCTTTCCTCAGGCTAAGATGCATTGCTTTGACATCACGTGTATGTTTTCTGCTTGGTTCTGGGGGATGGGCAGCAGAAATGTTCCCAAGGCAGCCCCCTGGTCCTCTGCCGTTCTCAGCCCCTGATGGATGCAGGGCTGGGTGGCAGTGTGTTTGGGCACCCTGAGATGGACCTGCTTTTGAGGATGCTGGGCTGATAAATGTAAGGGAATCTGCTTAAGAGGTGCTGTGGGACTTTCTACCTGAGCCTGAGTGAGGAATTACCTGGATGGGCTACAAGAAGAGTTTGAGAGAGTTGGAGAAGGGATGAAGCACCAGAACTTAACACCTCCAGTAAGATTTCTTCAGTGGGATTCGTCCCTTTGCTGCCCAGGGCTTGGTGGCTGGAGCTTTCACCCTGGTGTCCGAGTGTCTCTGTGACAAAATTCTCCCCAGTATGTCCTCGCCTTCAGGGCTGTGATAAACACCCCAAGTCAATCTGTGACCCCAGCACCCTGTACCCCTCACCATCTCATCTGCAGGGATGGAGGGGTTCACCTCTGCCTACAAATACTCCCTGTCTCCATGACCTCAGGGATCCTGGCTCTGGTCCTTTCATCCCAGTCTGGTGTGGGAACTGCCATCTGCTTTTACTGCCCCTGGAGACAGGCACTACTGTGAGCCTATTTCCCATCAGCTCTTCTCAGCCTGACATATCCCCACACTCTGGGATGCGGCAAAATGTGGGTAAGGGTGTTTCAGAATATTTCAGGTAGAAAGAGTTAAACTTCCCTCCTATTTTCTGCTGCTTCCCCTCATTCCAGGAGACAGATACACTCACAATTACTGCTAGATGTACCATGAATCTTGATAGGTTTTGACTAGACTGAGGACTCAGTTTAACTGTCTCTTACCCTGTGGCACAGCTCTGCTGGGGGATTATGGCCACAACCCCCCTAACTGCACCCCCCATAGCCACTGTTTCTCTATCTAACATAATTTATATCATGATTCTGCTATATGAGAGCTTTTAAGGAGGGCAGAAGGGGACACAGCTTCGACAACTCGTTTTAGATGATCACTGCAGCAACAAAAACTCGGTTGCAGGAATTTAGCTCCTCTGTGCCATGCCCAGAGACTCACGGATAAATTGGTTCCCAGAATATTAATTTCATTGCTTTCAGTGCTGAATTCAGGCTGCATCAGGGTAGCTGGAAAGGCGGCAACTGGCAGCAGGTTTGCCCTGCCTGCCCCACAGACACCCCCAGTGATGGGACAGTTCTGTCCCTGCAGCTGCTGCAAACCCTGGACAATCCTCGGCCTTGAATAGTATTGCTCAACATCTGCCCTGTCAGGCTGGAAAAACAAATGCTCCTACACAGCATTCCAGCTTTCCCAGATTTCTGATTGGAAGCAAAATGTTGCATTAATAAGATTTATTTCATACCCCCTGGTGACCATTTGCTTTTGGGCAAATAACTGGAGTGGGATGCCAAGAGTTAGTGTCCCTCATGATATCTTTTTACTATTGAAGGGTCAAAGCAAACAGACTAAAGCTGTGAGGAGCTGATTCAGGCAAGGTCGCTCTGCAAGAATTTTTCCGTTCAGGTCACCATCAGCTGGTTTGGGCTTCAAAGACATGGGTCTGATGTTCCCTGAGCTCAGCATTGCTCACAGTGGTGCTGCGCTGGCTTGGAGGAAGCCTAAGGAAGCTTCAGTCTCCATTCCTTCTCCACGAGCCCTCCGCTGAGCCAGTTCCACGTGGTACCTCCCGTGGTATTTGTGCCGGGTGGATGGGCAGATTCAGCCCCCTGGGCATTGCAAGGCGCTGGAGGTGGTGGCAGCCGGCACAGATCCCGTTGTTAAGCGGCTGGCAAGCATTCCATGGGGGGGGAAGCACAACGCTGGATCGAATCAGTGCTTGATGTTCCGGGCTGTGGGGGATCTTGGGACCCTTTTCTCCCCTCTTAGGTGGCATGGGGGGCTCGGTGCAGTCTTCTTGGATCATCTCCCCTTATGGTTCTTATCCAGCTGCATCATGTGCTGGTTGGATGGTGCTTTGTTGGGGGAATCTTAAGATATCCAAACAGGACAAGAAAAAGCCAAACTCGTCCATATATAAAATCTAAAACCCCCCTTCTTTTTTAGACAGTTATGTAAAAAATCCTAGTACCTGCCTCAGCTGGGTTACCCACTGAAACAATTTGAGATTTCACAGCAGCATCGGTCCTGACTTGCAGGGACACTGGGAGGAAAACATTTTATTACATGCTGAGTAACCCCATCAGGTGAAGGGGATTCCTCTGGTACAGTGCAGGCTGGGGTAACTCTTCCTTGCAGAAACCACTACGGACCAAACTCTGCCCATGTTTATTCTGCATGCTCAGAATAACTTGAGTAAATAGTTCTGAGTTTTGTATCAGGCAGTTTCGAGTAGAATTTGTCCCCATTTTCACTTGAACTAATGATAATCTTCTTACTGTTACCAATTCTGGAAATACTTATTAGATAAAAAAAAATTGTGTCAGAAAATGATACCTGGGGTTTTGATCAGAATTGCACCTTTTATTTATTTTTTTTTTTAATCTGATGTAGCAAATTACTATTCCCAGGAATTAGCATGCCAGGGCATGAGGAAAACAAAGAACAAAGAAGGAACTTGCAGATAAGGTGAAGCAGTTCAGCTGACAGGGAAACAGAAAACAATAGATGAAGGAAAACTTACATAATCATCTCTTCCACGCAAAATGGGTACCTCGGTTTTATTTCCAGTTTCCGTACATTAGAGAATCTTATTTTAGGACCTTTTCTTGAACATTTGCACTTCACGCCTAGAAGAGAAAGCATTTTCTCATGCGCCTGCAAAGCCTTCTGCATACCAAACGTCCCTTCCCCTCCAGCCCGTGTGCATACAGGAAAACTTCAGTTTGCTCTTTCAAACCTTAATGGGAAAAGATGAATTTTTTAATGCTGTTAAGCTAAAAAGAGATTTTTTGTTTTCTTTGGTATATCCCATAGAAAGGTAGTGACTCTCTGGGAAATATGTTTGAGAGACTACATAAGTTCTGGGACTTGGTAAATAGCAGATTTTTCAAAGTGCACCTGCTGTAATTAAATATAATTGTATTTAATAAAAGGAAATGAAAATCAGAACTCTCTTTAAACTGAGCAAGCAAGTGCGTGTTTGGGCTATTTTCTCGTTCGCTCGTGTCTCAGTTGGACTTTGTAGGACTTTCAGTCGTTTCTCCTTGCATGGATGCTGCGATGCACTTATAGCCAGACAAAAGCTGAGCATTTTTTAACCATCATTTTTGTGCACAGCAGAAAACCCAGACTGTGCCACCACCTCACATCCAGCTCTGCTCTATTTGCCCTGAAAATCACCCTCAGTTTCAAAGGAGATGCTTGAGCTCTATTCCCGAATAACGAAGAACATGGCATGACCTTCCCCACTGCGAGCTCTTCGCCTTGCAGTGAAGACACAAATGAAGACACAACTTTATCCCTTGTGTTTTACCTCTACTTCACCTTTAAATATCTTGCAGCTCCCTTACTCACAGATTCCGTACATCGCACCTTTCCACCGTGCAGGGGATAGCTCAACCCAAGCCAGGGCTATCAAGACACAAGCACAAATTACTGGAAAAGAGATTTACGTGGGAATAAGCAATATAAACCACTTTACCTTCCGTGCTGGCTAAGTACATCGCGATGAAGAGCAGGAGGAGAGCTGCTGTCAGGAGCTTCATTGTGAGACAGCAGACACCCAAGGAGACGCCGGGGGGTCGGTGTGTTTGTTCGCCTGGGGTTCGTGCCCCCGATCCCGCTGTCGCGGGGCTGGGTCACCGGGGAGGGGACGGCGGAGCGGCTCCCGGCGGAGCGGCTCCCGGCGCTGCCTGCGCTCTGCCGCTGCCTTCCCTTCTCCTCCTTTAAAGCGGTTCCCGCTGCCCTCGCTCCCGGCTCATTAATATGCAGAGCAACTCCACGGCTCCCTCCGCTTTCTCAACCCCGGCGGGGAGGGGGGGGACCAGCACCCCGGGGGGGAACATCCCCCATCCCCGCCCCGAACATCCCGGAGGGAGAGCAGGCGGTGGGGCGGCTGCTTCTGCCCCTGCCCAGCTGGGACCTTCCCCATCAGAGGGGGTTGCTGGGGAGTGTGATGTGCGTATTTGTATGAATGGGGCTGTTAGCTGGAAAACCATCCGCTTGTGAGCGCTCCAGGGATGCCCGCGCCCCGCGGAAATTCCCATGCACCTTGGAAATAAGATTTGGAGAAGTCTCACCTGGAAAGGGGTGTCGCCTTTTGTCACAGATTGACTTCAATATTGATTTTTCTAGCTTTAGCAGGCTTCTAAATCTAAAGGAAAAATTAGTGAATCAAATGGGGGAAAATATTCCTATAAGTGTTGTTAGGTGGGATTAGCATGTGGAATGCTTCAGGAAATAAGCTCGGTTTATCGTTGCTTTAACGAGCACTCGAACGGTGTTCTGCTCCGTGAAGAACAGGGTAGCAACACGCAGGAACTTCATGGATGGAAATACGTGTTCTTCCTCCCTTGCAGAGCCTGTTTCTGATTTCAGAAACAGCTAAAAGAGCATCTTTAAATCCAGATACCAGATTTTTCTCTAAATGAAACGGGTAGAGATCAGAGTGGGGTCTAATCGCCTTCACAGCAGCCTATTCCAGACACGCCGCAGCCAAACGCCTCTGCGGGTCCGCGGCTCATCCCAGCCCCGCTCCCAGCCCCGCTGCCCGCGCTCCCCGCTCGCACACCCGTCCCCGTCACTAGAACCGACCGAAAGCAGCCACCCTGCCAGCTCAGGCAGCTCCTGGGGAGGACTCGCCACGCACTCCCAGCTCCACTTGCATTTTAAGTTTCCCACATGGCTTCGTTCCTGCCGGCTCCCATTGGCAGCGGCCGTCCCGCTGCGTTCCCGGCCCGGGTGTTGGCAGGCTGCGAGTACAGCCCTACCACACACAGGCTGCACGTTGCGCGCAGGCAGCTGCCGTGTTCCTGGCCCTGGCTGCCATGCGGGACGTGCCGACACGCCGGGAACAGCCT
>WAAG01092079.1:72621-97390 GCA_013390105.1 Tichodroma muraria
AAGAAAACTTTTACTTTATACTAGAAAAAAGCATCCTTAAACTGTATCCTAATAAGCTGTTATAGTCCATGAACATCTGTTGAAAGGTGTTTCATGAGAAGGAGCTTCACAATGGCAAATTTCCTTCCTCCAGGCGGGCCATTGGTGAAAGGTAAAAGCAAAAGAATTAGTATCTTGTAAAAAATTTCTATGGCATTCAAGAAAAGACTCTGCTTCTTCTTTAGTAAATTGAAAAATGATTGTTTCTGAAAGTGGTACTGACTGGGTATTCCAGATTTTTTTTTGTCTTTTTATGTGTCTGAAGAGTGGGCAGTTGGTGGGGAGAGGAGAAGTATGTTTTTGAAGGTTTCATTCTAATTCTTGTTGTTTTTTTTTTCTCTTTTTATGTTAGTTAATAAAATCAGTTCTTTTCAAGTTTAAACCTGCTTTACTCTTGATTACAGAATTTTAAATTGGCAACCCAAATTAATATTTCTGTCTAGTTTCAGACTGAAACCATGACAAGCATGTCCCGTGGTGATGTGCAGGAGTGCCCGCGGCACCATTGGAGAGGAGTGCATGCAAGGATGGGAGTGCCAGGACCAAGCACTGCAACACACTGAGACTGGCTTGGGCACAAAGCCACGACATCTGTAGGTGCCCATAAGACTCTGCAGGGCTTCTCCCACCCCCTCAGTGCTTTCTGTAATGTGCAAAAATCCCTTGCAAGCATAATGAAGCCCGCTCTCCTGCAGACAGGAAGGGTGCTTCCTTATCTCTGTTCATTTTCTGCTGAGCTGTGTGTTAGTAATGATGGGAATTTTTCACACGCTGATTTTTTTCCTCCCCTCGGGATAGAAAACATATGTAGTGTCTTTAAAAATAAATAAAATTAATGGCTTAACAATACAGACTTTGAATATTTGATGTAACATTAGTAGGCTGCAATCAATCAAAAAAAGATCTTTTTCTTCTATGTAATAAATATGTTAATTATTTTATCTACTCAGATAAGAGCTTAATTACCATAGCACTTGGGAAGTGGGAAGAGGGAGGTAGTTGTTATGCATAGTGTTCCTAAGAAAATCAGTTCATTCTGCAAATAAACCAGCATTTCTGCAAGGAAACCAAGAGACATCCTACTGCTAGAGCCAAGCTGTGCACTTCTCCTGGCAGTGGTATAAAGAGTAGGGACTTGGTGGGGAGCCTCATTGCTTTGAACCCCTGCTCAGGCTGGATTTGCCCACTTTTCTCAAGTTTTCCACCTGGTTACATTCTCGAGTGTGAGCATGCTTTGCCACCCATCTCTTCTTCATGTGTGGTCTGGGTGGGCTGCAAAAGAGCTGGGCCAAGCACTTCGCAAGCCCACTTTGCCAGCAAATATTCTGGAGTTCATCACTCCCTAGGAGCAGCGTGGTTTGGCCAGGCTTGCAGATCATCACAGGGAGAGACCAGCAAGGGAACAGCAGGGACCACTGTGCGGCATCCCCCTCCTCGTTACATCCTGCTAACCCCTCCCTGCTTGGCCATGCTGACAGTGCCTGCATCAAGAACAGCTAAAGCACAGAAAATTCATGCTGCCCTGTCATACCCTTGAGTAGGCAGAAGTGAACGTTTTGGGTTTTTTTTACTAACAATCCAAAAAGAATTACATGAAGATGGCACATTGCAGAACTGATGTGGTGAAGAAATAGTGGTTTTTTTGTTGTGGAAATTAAATGAGAAATCAGCTAGATAGCAAGACAGGCTGATAAAGTCTATAAATACCAAGGACTGTGATGGCATGGGACTGAGACTGGGGACAAACTAGACAAACTGGTGGTGCAGCCCCTGCTCTTTGTAGGCTGCCTTAGGTGTCTTCCCCAAATCCAGGGCTTTGCCATTTTCATTCTGGAGGACAAAAATATGTCCGGCTTGTGATTCCTTCCAAAGGCCTTTGGCAGCCTCTCCTGGCAGTTGGCTGTTTCTGAAAAAGCAGGCAGCTGTTCCTAAAGTGATTTGGAGGCAGAAGTGGTGCCCTAGTTGGAGCCGTAGTGCTGCTGGAGAGGATCAGCACCCAAGGTTATTCCCATTGTGGATGGGCCTGGCTTTTTGCTAGCATCATCTTTGGAAGGAGAAGGTGGGTGTGAAGTCCCCCTCTGTCCTTATTCATCCCTGTGTCAGATCAATGCTCTGTCCCAAGGAAAATTTTGGAGAAGCTCAGCAACCAGCATTTCTTTTGATGCCTGCTAAGGATTATGCCAGTATCTGTCCTACTCCTGAGAGCTCCCCAGAGCTCAGTAGCTTGGAAGAGAAGTCTTGTCTTTTCTACATGTGGATGGGGCTTTATGGATTCTCTCAGAGATCAGGGTGCCTAAGAGTTAACGTGAATTTCAATCAAGAAGACATTAAGAAGAGCAGAGGGAAAACAGATTAGCTGTCCTCTTGCCTTGCTCTATAAGATGAGACAATAAAAGAATGTGATGAGATCAATGGAAAAAATAAAAGGAAATGAGAAATCAAAGGAATTGCTGCTTTACAGCTTATTTCATATGGTGAATTGGGAAATCTGCCCTTCAGGGGATCAAATATTCTCTTATTTTTTGAACAGATTTGGATAACTCATGACTGCAAAGATGAAACCCGTGATAGAGACTGGTCCCCTGCAGGGATTCCAAAGGGAAGAATCAATTTCAGGTACGAGTGGTGGGACACTGCTGGATGTCTTCTCCCCTGGTGCTCTCAGAAACCACACAGAGCTGTGGCATCTGCCAGGGCGTGGCTTCCTGCAGGGCTCGAGGGCTGGGTTATTGGAGCTGGAAGTCCAGGGACATCAGAACAGGGACACCAGGGGATTGCTCTCAGCATCTCAGGGAGGCTGGGCTGCACACACCTCCCCTCTCCAGGCTGTTCACGGGGCAGTGTGGCAGATGCTCAGAACCAGGACAGAGCAAAGGATTTTCCCTTCCAACATTTCAGTGGTGCATCTGGAGTCACAGTCCTCATGCCTTGAAGCAGATCCAGCAGATCCTTTCTGGGACTTCATGTTAGCTGTGGGCTTTGGCACTTCGTGTCCCAAGTGACTTGCCCTCAGAGAAAGAAGTGCTTCCTATGAGTTGTCATTCCAGCAGTAGCTCTGGTTCCTGTATTTCCCTACAGCTGTGATTTTATTTCTTTTAAAGCATTTTGCTGTGCCCGCTCCATAGCTCCAGGTCATTGCTGAGCTTTGTAAGGGTCATACACTCCCTGTGTTCTTCTGCAACCACCAAGCCTCTGCCCAGGTGGAAGTCAATGGGAAAACTCTTGCACTGAAGGCTGAGAAGGAACTTTCTGCATTTTTGGGTGAATGGGTCCTTGGGCACCAGCAGTCAGTGGTTGGTGATCGACTCCAGCCAGCACCGGCCTTTAACGAGCAAAGATTCAAGGTTTTGCAGCCACACACTGCTGCCAAAGTCACCTCCTCTTTGGAAGTGCACAAACACTCCAGTTTTCCTCCTTCCCTGCTGTACAAGTCCGTAGTCTGATGTCCCGACCAGCTGGCCGGTAGCAGGCAAGTGCTGCCAGAGGCTAAGATGAATGATTTGTCCTTGTGCTACTGTCAGAGTTTCTTGACTAGTATCTCTCTAATGAACATCTTTACCTTCATGAATTCTTCATTAGCATTTGTATCTCTGGTGCTTTGCATATGTTTGCTGGTGATATCTGCTAGATAGGCATATTTCCCTTCCAGGTGTCTGAATAGGTTTTTCTTTCCCCCAGCACTGACTTTGGCTATGCAAGGCAGTCTCTCTTCCCCTTGGCATAGTAAACTTCCCAGAGATATGGCACTTTGATGACAAAGGAGCTACATCTTAGCAGTAAGAATACCTTAGCTTTAACAACAGGCAGCCAAACTCCAAAGCTGAAACTCCCCACGGATACTGAGAACAACAACAAAAGCTTTTAAACTGCACTGCTCTCTGTGTCTGCAAGCAGTGGGTGCCAGCAGAAAGGAGGCCAGCTCCAAACAATCCCAGCCTTGCCCCACACTCGGCTTCCAGACTTTGAATGTGTTTTGTTTTGATATCTTATACTTGAGATTTTCTGTTCTAATTGCATTTAGTGCCTGGCTTGGGGAAGGCTGTTCTGTTGTGAATGCAGCTGTGCCCCTGCTCCCCACACAGCCCACCCCTCTGCTCCGGAGCTGTCAGGTGGGATGGCTGCTTTGCAGGGTCTGTTTTTGCCAAGGAGATGTTGAAATTATTGGCTGGTTCTTCAAAGGTCTGCAGTGGTTCTTGATGTTCCTCACTGGAGCGGGGCAGCGGAAGAAAGCCTCCTGGGAAATGCTGTCTGGAAGTGAAAATTGAATTCTTTAATGCTCTTGAAGAGCAAATAAAGTTTCTAAGTATGAGAAGCAGCCCACACAGCCTTTAGACGTGTTTGTACCCAAACAAACCCACGTAGTACCCAATGTATAAATTTCTTTAGCACGTAAATTGCTCCGAATAAGTTACTGGGTAAGGCTGGATGCAGGAAGGAAAAATCCAGGACAGGTTTGCCTTTCCCACAACACTGGCCTGATCTTATGTCCATGATTGCACTAGTTGGTCAGGGGGGTTATATCATATAAGGATGTTATTATTAATCTGATTTATATCTGTTATTATGTTACTATTAATTATTATTATTTTGACTTGTATGTTTAGGACAAGGTGGCCGCATTTTTCTTTATAAAAGCTCTTAAAATGATCCAGTTCAAGCTAAGGGACCATCTCCTTCCATTCAATCCTGTGATTAGGTCCAAGGGTGTTTGAAGTTTCAGGCTGCTTCTCGGAATTTTCTCTTTTTTTGTTTTGTAAATTCTGAATGGAGAAGCAGCAGCCATTCACACATGTAGCACACCTAAGTCACTTTTAAAGCCTGTTATATTAACTTTCATCCCCTCTGGGCTGACCTCTGTCCACTGAGCCTAACACACACCAGGAATTTCCATTACATCCCTGTACTTCATCCCTGGCCTCATGTCATTTGTTTGGATGTAACACTTGGAGTTGCAGAGAATCTGGCTGATGAGAATAGATGACAAAAAAAAGGTGCAGTAATTTCTTTCTCAATACCAACCACCACTGTTTTAAGCTGTAATTTGTGCTTCTGTCTGCACAAATTCATCTAGAGCTAGAGCATGATAAAACAAGTTCTCTTTAGCATTCTTTAGCTTCTGTTCTTTGCCGCTAGGAGACAACTTTCAGGGTGAGGCAGTTGGATTTACACTTATGGAGAAAATTTGGAGTGGAAAGAAACAAAATGACAACTGTGGCGCAAATTACAATAATCCTAATGACTGAGGCAGCAGTTGGGTCTGCTCCTGCATGCCCAGACCATGGTGGGGAGATCCCACCCCTGCACCAACCCAGAGAGCCCAGCCCCTCAAGTCCACACAAGGCAGGACAGGGCAGGTACATATTTTAGTGTGTTTGTGCTTCAAAAGGATCCTCAGGTGCTCTCCTGGCCTCCTGACAGGCCCAGCTCTTGCCTTGAATTGTTAGAATCATGGAACCATAAAATTATTTAGGTTGGAAAAGCCCTCTAAGATCACCAAGTCCAACCATTTCTCCAGAACTGCCAAAGCCACCACTAAATCCAAGTGATGTTCCCAAGTGTTGCATCTACACAGCCTTTAAATCCCTTCAGGAATGGTGACTCCACCATTTCCCTGGGCACCCTGTGCCAGGACTTGATAACCACTTTGGAAAAAAAAAGTAAATTTTTCCTTATATCCAACCTAAACCTCCCCTGGCACAACTTGTGGCTGTTTGTTCTTCTGTCACTTCTTACTTGGGAGAAGAGGCTGATCCCCTGCTGGCTACAGCCTCCTGTCAGGGGGTTGTAGAGAGCAAGAAGGTCCTTCCTGAGTCACTTTTTTCTCCAGGATGAGACCACCCCAGCTTCCCCAGCTGCTCCTCACCAGACTTCTGCTCCAGACCCTGCTCCAGCTCCGCTGCCCTTCTCAAGACATGCAAAGATCACTTGGTACCAGGACTAAAAAAAGAGATGTAATAGAACCAATTTCTTGTTTAGATATCAATATTCACCTCTCTGATGTCACCATGATTCATCCAGCTTGCTTGAAAGCTGACAGAAGCCAACCAAGCAAAAAAAAAGAAGTAGAAATAGCAATTTCCCCTCCCTAATTTTCATGGTGGAATTTGCTGGACGTGGGTTGATGGGATTGACAGGGTACTTCTCATTGTTTGGGGAATGTCTTGAACAGTATAAACCACATAAGAGATCTCCAGGATATGTAAGCCAGCATAACTCCATCAGCTGAAACTCTGCTGTGGAATATTCTGGTTCTTTTCAGTGCATACTTTTAACAAACTCACCAGCCAAATCTTGTGTCTTTCTCTAATTCATTCAAGATGCACACTATAAATCACCCTTGATTCTGACCCATGAAGGAAAACTAACTTGACAAATCCCTTTCTGTATTAATTTTTGTCAAAACATTGTTTATGACAATGGGTAGGTTGCTGATAGCTCGGGCTATTGCTGCCCAGGACCCTGTGGGTTTGATAAGCGCTCATCTGGAGTCCATGTGGCTCTTCCTCAGCTCTTTGTTTCTCGTGTTAAGACTTGTGTCTTAGAATGAGAAACCTGATTTATTAAAAAACACCATATAATATAGTAAGACAGCTGTCAGCAATGTTAAATACCTCCATAAATTTTGCTTCTCTAGAGCAGATCAAGTGTGCAATTATTTGAGGCATTATTGTCCTGCACTGAGGCAACATTTTAGTAACCTGATAACGTGAGCAGTTCTTGTCATGTGCTTACAGAAATGAGGTTGTGGGATTGTACTGTCTCTCTCTTCTCCCACAATAAATATTTCAACCTTTTAGATATTTTCAGCTTAACTTAGCAGAGGGCTTGTACCTGATGGGTTGCAGGTGACAGTGCTGGGCACCTATATCTGTCTGATTTTTTCCGTGACATGTTGGAGATGTGAAGGTCTGATATTGGCTGTGTTGTGCACATGGCTGCTCATCTCCACAAGAGTTTGAAGTAGAGCCTGTGGCCTAGGGTTTTCCTTTAGAGAGATGGGGGATGCAGACACTAAAAAGAACCCTAAGGGATATTTCTGCATGTGTTTGTGCTTTCCTGCCCCTACAGAAGAATTTCCTTCTTTATTCCCAGGGTGTTGTCCACTGTATCTCTCTTTGCTTGTCTCCACCATGTCACTGCCAGGTTCTTGAAGCTCCTGGGGCTGTTTCCAGCCCACACAATGCTGGGCTGGCAGCACAGAGCCTGGGGAAAAATCCAGCCTGGAGCACAGCCTGGGGCTGCAGCTTTCCAATCCCAGGTTGTGGCTCAATGTGGAAAATGTATGCTGCTCACTTATCTTGCTCTCTCTGCCTGTAAATTAGTAGTGCCAATTAGTGTCCAAAACCAGGTGGAGTGTTAAGGACTTCAAAGGTTGTAAACTATTATATATATAAATATTCAGTATAATTAAATCAGAATTAAAATGAACGGTCCTTGTACAAGTAAACATTTCTTTTCCAAGACATAGGCTCACAATATTCTAATATTAATATTATTAGATTATTTGGATTGTATTAATAATATTTAGATTAACCATTGGGAAAAATTATTTACCAGAAGGATTGGAATAGGAGTGGTGGAGTCACCATCCCTTGAGGAATTTCAAACATATGCAGATGTAGCCCTTGGAGACATGGTCTGGTGGGGAGTTGGCAGTGCTGGGTTAAGGGTTGGACTCAATGATCTTAGAGGGCTTTTCTAACCTAAGTGATTCTATGAATATATGATTAAACATATATATATATATATATGCAGGTATTGCAGTTCTGTGCCAGAGCACACGTCTGGGTTTCTTTCCCAGTGAAAAACAAGGTATGTGGGGCAAGGAAGCAAAGGTGAAATGTTTATATCAGGGCTGGGAAGTGCTCCTCAATCCTGTTCTAGGAGTTTGTGGGAACAAAAATCACACCATTTGATTCCTTAAAAAAAATTCCCATTGTGTATTTCTAAGGTTTTGAAATTGAAATTGTAAACAGGGTGCAATTTGCATAATCAATGTAATAGCCTCAATAAACCTTTTGATCCTTTGGCATGCAGGAGTTGCACTCTCTGTGGGTTTGTCCCCACGAAATGCAGTAGCTGCAGCTCCTCTGTGCAGGTCTGTGAGGAGGCACCAGCCAAGGAAAAACCTACTGAGGCTCAGCAGAGAGATGCGAGCCCCAGGGCTCAGTGGGTGCTGACAGCCATGATTTATCTCACTCTATTGTAGGGCGAGTGAAACTGGCCCCACACCTCTGTTTTCATGTCTCTAACAAAACCTCATCCAGCTTTTGCAGTTTGTCCCACTGCCAAGTGCTGTGCGAGCCCCTGCCGTGCCTCCCTGCCATTAATCACCAGGGCCTCTCCCTGGGCTGCCCCGTGCTTCCTTAGAAACTAAACCCTCCTTATCATTCACATATAACCTTGTTACAGCTTTATACCTGCTTGCACGATCCACTTATCAGCCAATAAATCTGAGCAAGACCAAGCAGTGGATAACGGTGGATTCGCTGGTTCCTGGTATTGATTTCCTGGGCTCGGGCTGTGACACTCAGGCAGTTTCTAAACAATCTGGTTTTGCTCTGGTGCTTAAAGCAAACACCTAGCCCCAGTTCTCCCTGCCATGAACCCAGGTAAGGTTTATTGTCCAGCCAGTACCACTTGCTGTTCTCACCTGGAGATGTTTCCTGTGCAACCACTCTCATTCGCACGTTATCCCACAGGTAACAAACCACTCTGCCCTCTCCCTGAGTCTGGGCATGGGCAGAGCAGTCAGAGCAACCTGAACTCCAGATCTGCATTTCTGAGCCTTCCCACTTTTCTTTGCCTTGATATATTTATGCTGGCTTTCAGAGTAAAACTAGGATTCTATGAGAAAGTTGAATTTTTTCTATGGTTAAAAAAATCCAGGTTAGCAGAGGTTTCCATGACCTCGGTCAACGTACCCATGCTGAGGCATCAAAAAACTCCCCCCAAAACAATCAAAGCAGAAAAATTCAAGTCTGACAGATATCTGTGAGTTGTAGGTGAGCCGGGAGCTAAGATTTAAGTGTCAGATGAAGGAGTTCATTGCAGTAGTTTTGAAATATGGACCTGTAAATCTCCAGTTTTCTACATGCACAGCCTAGCATGTTCCTGTATATTTATTTTGTTGAATGTTAAGTGGTTCAGTTTTTCTGTAGTTGCCTTGATTTTTTTTCTCAGTGAAGTTCAATTCAACATAAGCCCTACTACTTAGTAATTTTGTTCACATTTCTTCATTTAGATGCTTGTGCAGGGAAAGGTTATGAGCAATCAGAAAATATTGGAAGCAAAATAAATGTTCTCTTAATCTCTCTTCAAGCCCATACTGAAATGTTATTAGTACTTTTGGGCTTGTCTGGATTAGTTTCTTAAGAAGCTGAATCTGAACAGATCTAACTAGATTATTAATTTGGTAAAACACTGCCTCTCCAGGGACTGAGTCAAACAAGAATCATGTTGCTTTGTTTCTCTCCACGTACTCATGGCTTCTGTGGGGGATTTGTCCTTCTTTAAAACAGGGAATGATGTGAGCAAAGGGTCTGTGAACACCCATCTTGTGGGCACCACGTGGCAGAAGTGGGTGAAGGGCATCTCTAGCCTCTCCCACTCGTCCTCACCATGCTCCTTGCTGTGTGTTTGGGTTAAGAAATGTGGGCTGCAAGCAGCTCGTGTCTTATTGCCTTTGCAACAATGTCAACCTGATTCTTAGCCCATTGTGATGGGTATTATTACCCTTTCCAACCAGACTAATTCTTTCATTCCTGTGAAATCTGCTGTCTTATACTTTATCTAGTGAGGAGATACAGATACAGAAAAACAGGATGTTTTCCTGGAGTGTTTGAACAGAGGTGCTCTTCTCGACAGGGAGACATCTGTGAGCAAGTCCAAAGGTCTCATGGTTGGGCACCTGGGCTTGAGATGCTGCACCCTTCCCAAATCACCTGGGAGGAAGAGGCCAGAGCCAGGAGCAGCACAGGAGTATAGTACAGAGTTGCCTTTTGTAATACAGGGGCACAGGACACACAAAATCAAGCTTGCTTTAAATGAAAAGATTTATTTCAATTTTGTACCAGGTCCATACATAACTGTGAGAAGTCATGGGCACAGGGGAATAAATGGGCTGGAAATGGAGGTAGACTGACTTGTGAAAATGGAGTTATTGGTTACAAGTGATGTTAGTCCTGATAAAAGCTCCAGAAAGTGCCCAGTGAGGGATGTGTGGATGCTGGGACACTGTTGAACTGTGTTCTACCTGCCACTCCCTTCCAGGTCAGCACTCTGCCCTGCTGTGCCTGATGCCCGGGGTGGGGGGTAAAAGGATGGGTTTCTCAGTGGGGTCATACGCAGTGATGCAGCCCCTGAGCACTACTTAAACCCCTGGGGTTTAAATACTTGTTGTAGCCTCACCCATCATTTGAAGGAGGGCAGAGGAAACAGGGATGAGCCCAGAGAAAGAAGGTGATGAGCAATGTCCCACGATGACAGCGCTTCCTGAACCTGAGCTGTGTTTAAATTTTAAAAAAAAGTCCTTATAGTAGAGGCATTGAGAGTTAGTATTCAAATATTTAATAAACAAGGAAGGGATAGGACTAAATGGGTTTGGCTGCTGGTGGAGTCCTTAAGTAAGAGCAAACTGGCACGGTGGGATCCCTCTTTCTGTGGGAGACAAGTGGGCTGTTCCTTCTCTGGCATCCGTGGTGCTGCTCCAGCATGGCCAGTGTCACCCAGAGCTCAAAGTGGCTCCGGTGTCCTCGGCCTGAGGAGAGCCAAATTGTGAGATGATTTGGATCCTTCCCCTATTCTCTGAGTGTGGTTGATTGCAGCATCTGGTTGTAAGTGTGAGAGTAATTCCTTGTGGACTTTAGTATTGGTGGTAGGAAAAAGATTGTATTTTGTGAGGTTTCCATAAGTGACACCTGCGCTTCAACAGCTGAAGTGCCCTGAGGCAGCTCGTGTTTCTTGACTTGAGGGGCTTTTTTAACCCTTTCCACAGGCTGCCTCCTGTGGCTGATATATGATGGCAATGTTTGGAACTTAGGGCTGTCCTCAGGTGGGAATGAACAAGATAAGACTGAACTTATGTCTCATTTCTCTCCTTTCCCCCTAGATAACTCCTTTAGGATGGATCAGTTTTTGGAGTTGCCCCTCATTTCCTGTTTAAGGACTGTGCAGACATAGCTCAACAGCCACCATGCTCTTGTGTGAAAAGTCTTATCTTAGGTTCCTCACAGAGCCAAACTTCCCACTGAGCAACTATTCAGCATGTATAAACAGGTTAAAATCTCAGGGGTTTGGGTCACTTAGCGGAAAAGAAAGCCTGCTCACATTTAGTGACAAAATACTTTCACAATTGCAATGGGTCTGCCAAAGAAAACAGATTCAAGCTACTAAGGAAGAAATCAGAAATTTCTTGCTGAGACCCAAATAGCAAAGCCTGGAAACATGAAACAATTTGTCTCTTTTATGAGCCATATCCAGAATCAGCAGCAAAAAGTCTAAGCAAGTTTAAGCAAACAGTGAATTTTTCTCGGTTCTCTTTCTGTTTCCATAATTTTTGATAGTAAAATAGAGTTTACACACAACCCTGACACTGTTAGTTTTCTTCCAGCTGCTTTCTATGTGTGAAAGCGTCTGTGTCATATTTATCTTGTACTCTTTAAATAACCACAATTTTATTAGTTACTCCTTATAACCTCTCTAAACATAGCACTATTTTGGGAGGAACATGACAATTTTGCATAAGAAAACATGAAGTGTTATATAAAATGTGTAAGGAAGGGAAGGCAATGATGATAAGTGGAGCTGAGCAGAATGTTTCTGGATAGTTTTGTGAAGGAGAATGTCCCTTTGCAAAATCAGTATTTGCAATGGGCAAATTTCAGTGCTGTGAAGTATTTTTAATTTCCTTTTGGAAAAATTAAATTGATTTCCTAGCCTTACCGGAAAGGCACTTCTCAATTCACTTTCTGGCAGGAAGCAATGTAGATAGAAGGCTTCTAAGCAAGCATGTAAAAATACTAAAACCCCTCACCTTAAGTGTCCTAAAATTGAATTTCATTATTACATATTTTTTATTCATGTTTTACTCCATGTCCTAGCGTAGAATGAATGTTGTTTAAACATTATACATTTTTGTGGGAAAGGACTTCCATGTTCTTGTGTTAAAATAAACAAATAAAGATGCTCACTAATTTCCTACTTTTAATAATACTACCTCCGTGTGGTAAAAGGTTTAGATTACACACTGGTCTGTCTAAGCATTTAGTCATCTGTACAACTTTCAACATACAAATGAACTCAGAAATCTTTCTATGCTTAGAGCATCACAAAATGCTTACATGGCTAATTTTGGCCCCAGTCAAATGCTTTTCTGGTTCAGACAAAAATGACCAACATGATATGTGGAAACAATGGTTTGGTTTTTGCCTCCCCCTAGTATTTCTGGGCATGGTAATGGGGACATTGATTCTATTTATGCAATAGAAAAATTACTGTCCAATTTGAGACTTTTCAGATTTGTTTTTTCCTTTGATTTCTGAACAGGCTTCCAGAAAAATACATTGACAATGCTGAAGGTATTGCTGTGATTCATGACTTTTTCTTCAAATTTTCCAGGAAAAAAGTGCTTAATCCACTTAAGCCCCTTCAAAATTAATTGGCACGTTTAGCAGTTTCCAGTAATAAATATTATTCCATCTGTTCCATTGTTTCCTGCTGAAAACTTGTTTTGATTTTAATTTGTTTCTGATGGTTCTCCCCAGCCTCTGTTTGGGGAAATGGTTCCCTTTTAATTCATTTTGTTTGGGGACCGAGTGCTCCGGCAGCGTTTCCCTGCACTGGGGCTGCAGCTGCCTGCGCTGCATCCGCAGGGATGGCAGGAAGTGCATCCGCAGAAAAGTGTTCCTTGGTGTGGTAACATGGTGGGATAGGATCAGACGATGAAGGGTCTGGAGCACAAGCCCTGTGGGAATTGGCTGAGAGAGATGAGGTTGTTTAGTCTTGAGAAAAGGACGGTTCCAGGGAGACCAGATTGTGCTCAGAACTGCTGGAAAGGAGGCTGTGGGAATCGGTCTCTTCTTCCAGGCAGCCAGCGACAGGACAAGGGGAAATGGCCTCAAGTTGCACCAGGCAAGGTTCAGGTTGGATATTAAGAAAGATTTCTTCACTGAAAGAGTGATTAAACAGTGGAAGAGGCTGCCCAGGGTAGTCGTGAAATCACCATCCCTGCAAGTGTTCAAAAAATGAGTAAATGTGGCACTTTGCAGTATGGTTTAGTGGGCATGGGGGGTATTCTGTAAAAGGTTGGCTTTAATGATCTTGGAGGCCTTTTCCAACCTTAATGATTCTATGATTCTCTGAGTTTCTGTAGGCAACAGCAAAGCTGAGGTTTGTCATCAAAAACCGGTGATTTGGGGGCAAAGCAGTTGTATTTGCACATGGTAATTTTCTGAACTTGTATGTGGCTCTGCTCACCTTCCATGCATTCCTAGATTCTGGGTTAGAGTATGGCAAATGTCTGCTACCCTACTTGTGAAATATTCACAACTTTTCATTAAATGACAGCCACAAGGTATTGCTGAGTGTTTTCCTTGTTATAATATTGCATGGATGACAGCAGGATGTGCTGTCCCTCCCTGGTCACTGTGGAGTTTCTGATGGCGTGGAGGCATGCTCATAAATCCAGGAATTGGTGGGCACGTTTCTAGTGTTGATGATCACCACAAATCTCTTCCCAGAGAAAAACAAATCACTGGTTGGAGACACAGCTTTTAGTTCTGACAGCTGGGGTTTGATTACCTGAAGCTATTATTGAGCTGTATTTTTCTCATTCATACAGGTATGTAGCAATAACAAAGTGACTTTATAAGCATCTTCCTCCATGTGAAAGTTCTGCAAACTTGGGTTACATATTGACTGACTGCAGTTCTGACTGATTTTATTTTGCTGCATTGTATCCTGGGCCTTTTCTCAACTCTCCTCTGGAGAACTCAGAGCTGGAGTAAAACACATACTTTGTATGGATGCTTTCCTCCTTCCGTGTTAACATTTAATTGTATTTCCCATGAACGCACCTTACTGCGGAGTTTGTTTTCATCTCAGGATTTCTCATGAAATTGTGGATTGCTGAGAATGTGCTTGGGATGCTGCAGGCTGGGAAGGTACACTCACTTTGCTGAGCATGGGGGCTTCAAGTACCAAGGCAGGCAAACATTTGCTCCCTGAACCAAGAAGAATCAGATCTTCCTCCACCCACACTGAGTTCCCAGTCTGAGCATTGCAGCTCTCACTTATGATTTATTTTAAGTCGATTCCTGCTGGTGGTGACAGGTGACTTTGGGTGATCTGTGTGCTTAATAAAACAAGCAGAATCCATAGGGAATGTTTTTCTTGAGTTATAGATTGATTAGTGACTCCTATGTCATATGGTGCACAACTGGTATATAGATTTGAGCTAAACCACACACACATGTATTGTCAGCAATCCATTTCTAAGAATTTGTTCATATTATCTTTTCCCTTTACAAAGTACCACACAGCTTAAGCTATCAATGTGGCAAAAAAATTTGAAGCATCCATTGAGGCTATTTTGTTGTTTGTTTTTTTTTCTGGGCTCCTTAGAAGAAATTAAAAGACAGATGTGGGAAAGTGAATTGTGAATTACAGACTCCTACTCACCTGGATGACTGTTCAGACAAAGCTGTGTGGCTGTCAGGGCTGTGCAGATGATGCCCTTGTGCATCTCCATCCCAGGACCAGCTGCACGGTCCCTGCTGGCTGCTCTTCATCCTCCCATGGTCCAGGGGTGAGCCTTGGACATTGTGTTACGGAGGTGCAGAGTTAGTCTTTCCCAGTGAACATCTGGTCCTGCTTGCTATTCCTAGCCTCCATCCAAATTTTGCAAATGTCCTTAAGTATTTTGGAGAGCTCGTGGCTGTACAGGAGGAGAAGCACCTTGATGAATAACACCACGTGCAGTGGAGCAGCGGAAATGGCCAGTATGAGGCGAGTTTCAGTGGGGAGGATGGAAGCAATCTGGATGAGGACTTGGAGGAGTGGGATGCCTGCAGATGGGCCAGCCCCTGCCGAATGCTGGGATAGCCCATTGCCCATGGAGAGCTGGGAGAGGTTTCTAGGACAACTGATGGGCTTTGGGAACAGGGAAAGAATGGAGCCAAATCCTAAAGTCAGATGAGGAGAAAATGAGTAACATCTGCTGAGATGTGTGAAAGAGCCATTTGTGCTCACTGGAACCTGAAGCCCTTCTCCAGCAGCCACGGCAGCGTGGGCCAGCTCGCTGTCCCCCACACAGGCTGGCTGGCTCAGGGGTCATTAGGGATGATTTATGTGCTTATTACAGCCACAGCCCTGGACACTGCCCTGTGCCTCACTGGTGTGTCCCCCAAAGCCTCAGCACCTGCACATGGGCACCACTTCACCTCTGTGTATTCACAGAGAACAGCCTCTGTCCTGTCCTGAGGCTGCAGAGGGGTGAGGCCCTGGGGATGCTTCTGCTGTACAGTTACTAGTTGTATTAATGGCTCATAAATAACAGGTTACTGCCAACCTTTCACTCCTGATACCGTGGGTCCACAGAGCTGCACGTCCTCTGCATCTCCCTGCTGATGTAAGGGTAAATTTCCCCTTGACTCTAATGGGGCAAATAACTCTCCCTGATTCTCTAGCTAGTCCCTCTGCTGTTTTAACAGATCAGCTTTTTGCCTCTAATTAAGCTATTTTCTGCAGTGCAGAATGTGGTTGGAAATGCTCGAGCTGGAGGTAGTGAACAGTCCAGAAGGATTGCACCTGTGGTTGCTAATCAGCGGCCGCTTCAGCGAGCTGAAATTAGGATAGCACACAAAAGAGCAAGCAATTTTGAAAATGAGGATGAACATCCCGAAATTTTTAAGAACAATTATGTTTTCACAGCTGTGCTGGTTGCCCCAAATGCACAGAAATCAAGTCAAAAACCAGACTCCTTTAACTCAAAGAAAATTAACCTTCATAGTTAAACTCAATGAGAAGTAAACTTACTTTCCCTTCAAATGAATAATGTAGTCTTGAAAAAACCTAGCAACAAGTTATGCTGTAATTACGTTCTTTGAATTAAAGTTTGTCAGTCCAAGCAAAATAAATAGAAACACAGGCAGGGCAATAGACATATTATACTTGGAGTAAAATTTGGCCCTGGTCTGTTGTTTTCATGCTAAAGCTATGCCAAAGTTAATCTACTGTAATTGTGCCTATTACCAGATTCTAGTATAAATAAAGGAGACAACCTGAGAGCTGTTGATATAATTCTTTCATTAACATCTTGTTGCCACCATGGAAGGACTTGGCCAGATCTCATTTGTCAGGAATCAGGCCAAGAGTTACTGAATTACCGAGCAACTGTACATTTTGCTTTGAAGACACGCACTGAGTGTTTCCGACTCCTACTCCTCCACTGCTACTGAAGGTCTGTGGGGAGCAGAACACGAAAACTCTTCCCTTTTAATCTGTGACGAGCATTTGAGGTGCTCAATGGGTGCTAACGGGCCACAGCCAGGTGGGATGGGCATAAAGCTCTGAGTTTGCTCTGAGGGGGTTACAGGGGGCTGGGGTGGTCCCTAGGAGTTAGGCTGAGCAGTGGCATTCAGTCGATGCAGTCCCTCTGCACCAAGGTTTGGCTTAGGCTGGGAGCAGAGTTTAATTTGAGCTCTTTCCTTATTCTAAGGCCATCCTTTGAATAGCAATATTGAGGATTGGTATGTATTTCTGATAAAAAAACCACCTTACACAGGGATGCAAGGAGAGAGAGGGAGCTGTTTCTTACAAAGGTAAGAATTAATCTTATGGTTTTAACGTTCAAGTATGCTTTTAAGGGGCTCCCTTTCCTTCCAGTTCTGCCCTGCCTGCCTCTGACACAAAGGAGGCAGTCTGAGGCTTGCTCCCATCCTGTTCAGTGCCTCCTTGGGTGCCTTTCTCTGGGATACCCTCTGAAGACAGGTTTTTTGCTTGTCTTTAAGAAGCATCAACTTCTTTTACTCTTTTGCTATATTTCTGTGGGTTCCTGCTGTTCCTTTCCTTCCTACATGCTGCTTTTTGATGCTCAAAGATTTTCTCTGAACAAGTCTGCCAAATCCCACACTGGCAGCAGGGTTAGGAAGGGTAACTGTCTGGTGATGCCTCATATTTGAGATATTATTCTGAGAGTCTCAAGAGCTTTTCAAAGCATGACCTAATCCTGTGCCACTCAGTATACAACAACACTGTTTTGGGGGTGTCTCAAAATGAAGCTTGCTTTAAGTTCATGCAGTTTAAAAAGATGCTGGGGAAGAACGGGGAGAATGGAGCTCTCTGCAATCTACATGTGTCACTAATGTAACAGAAGTAGAGGAAGAAATAGTTTTACCCACATTCCTAAAGTTATTAACAGCAGAAGTGAAAAAATTCCTCTCCTATGTTTGATACAGTTTTCCCTAAGTGACTATTACTTCTCTCTTTGCATCCAAAATAGGAAATTATCAAGATTATGAAATCCAAAAGAAATAAAGAAAGTAAGTAGGTAGGACAGGGTACTGAGGAAAGGTTAAATCCTTTAGCAAACCTTGTCTCCTTACATATAATGTAAAATATTCCAGATTTGATCATCTGCAGCTTATTTTGTGTTCTTTACAGTTCATTGTTTTCTCCATTGGAAAAATGTTTAATTTTTCTAGCCAGTCCCTGTGTGAGATCAGATGTTCATCGGTGTTCTCCCCTCTCTTTACAAGGACTGAGTTCATTAAGCCGTTTCTTGGGAACTGTGTTCAGGGGAGACCCTTTCATTAAAGGGCACAGTGCAGCAAGAATGAATCAAGGGTTAAAAGATATTCCCCTCTCCATTAATTAGGTATGTATAAAAGTCTAATTTCTTGATTCAGCTCATTCCCCAGGGCATTGTCCAGGTTGCCCTGGCTGTGACAGTAGGCAAATCCCTGTCCCACAAGGACAGGTTGCTTCATCCCTTACTTTAGCATGCACCCATGCCCTTTGCTTGGGGAGGTGAAGATGGGGTCTGCCAAAGCATCTTGCTGCACAAAAGATGAAAAATATTGATGGTTCAAGGAACAATTGCCCATCTGTGGGTTGATCACTAATCCTTAGTCTCCCTCTGTTGATTGATGGATGGCAGGCTGGTTGTATCTGCTGCCCAGACTTTTCTCCTTGAGGATCCCGGAAAAAAATCCCAACACAAATTTACAAAGCTCTCTATCTCACCAACAGACTGAGAAAAAGGGAGAGAAACCAGCAGAGCCCACAGACATCAGGAAGGATTTGTTCTTGACTCCGTGTCGTTGCCGTGATGCCCATTTCCTGCCATCCCACTGACTGATCTCCAGTCCCATTACAAATCTGGAATAGGAAGCTGTGTCCTCAGGCTTTTTCCTCCTGCCCTGCGGTGAAGGAAGGGAGGCAGCTTCAGCCAAAATGCCTTGGCCTGAGGGAGAGCTTGTGGCACAAACCAGAGTGAACAGGATCCTGAGGAGCTGTGTTTGCCCAGAAGTTGGCTCCAGCAGCCAGGCTGTGCAATGCACATGGAAAATATGCAAGCTGGGAAGTGTCTGCTGGCTCTGGCTCCTTTTATGCTCTGGACCATTATTTTCTGCATAAGCACCTCATGAAAATATCAGAAAGGGTGCGATGCTGCCAGTGAAGAGTTTTGGGCTGCTGTGAAGGACTGTGAACAGTGATGTGAACGAAGTGTAAACCAAAGAATGAGACTGGGTGAAGCAGGAGCTGTGCAGTCACGTTTTGACTTAATATATGTCCTGAGAGCCTTTAGTGCATTTACTTGGCCATGGCTAGGAATGGACCACGAGAACTTGTTTTTGCTGCTAGCAATGATGTGGAATCCCTAAGTTCACTTCAGGAGAATCAAACTGCCTGACTGTAACTAAATCCTTCAAGAACACTTCAAGAACAGATTTTCAGCTAACAAATGCTACATATGCACTTTAAAATTCCTTAATTTGAGTTCTTTGCTGTACAGTAAACAAAGATTTTGTGCCTGTTTTCCTATATAAATATTTATAACGAAGTTGGTGGCTACTGGTTGAATGTGAATGTTTGTTGTTCCCAGCATTTTGGACATGATCTACCAAAGATGTACATGTGGTTCTAATACAGAGTAACTTTCTACTGCTGGAAGATATTGGATTAAGATCGGCTCCAGGAATTGCTTCTAAAAGAAGATGGGCTTTTGTGTGCAGAAAGTTGTTAATCAGAGGCTGTTTCAATAAAGATGCTCATGAATAGGATTATAAAATGGTTTGGGTAGGAAAGGACCTTAAGGATCATCTAGTTACAACCTCCTGACAGGTTTCACATGGGGACATGATTGTAGTGATTTCAGATTGACTTGTGACTGCTCCCTTAGTGGGTGTAGCGGGGATATATACAAATACACCAAATTTTCTGTGGATTTTGAAAAGGTTTGTGTCTCCTAGTGCCTCTCCGTTCCCTGCCTGACAAAGCTTTGTGCATCAGTGTTTTTCCTTTATGCAAACTGGATGAGCAGAAGTTATATGTGAAATGAATCAGCAGTAGCCAGCAGTGTGTGTGGGCTACATGGCAAAATGCTGGATGCCAGATGAGGTGAAATAGAGATTCCCTGTTCTCCTCAAGCAACAAGGAGAAGGGAAGATGCCATCATCCTTCAGGAGTATGAGCGACCTCTCTCCATAAGACCAGTTTACTTGAAATGCAAACAATTATAACTTAAACTGTGTTCTGCCAAGAAACAAAATAAAGAATTTTCTTGGATTTGCTAGTGAAAAAATGAGTAGAATTTACTTTAATCTTACCAGATTTCACAAATTCTGGAAGAAGAGAGTGGAGCCTGCTGTGCAGAGGCTGATGAGGGGCCTGGGGAGATGATGGCATGTTGGCATCTTGCTGTGTATGGATTGTGGGGCCACCAGTCCAGCCTGGCCCGTCCCTCTGCCACTGTGTGCAGGGTAGGAGATAAGGTGGAGAGCATCTTTAGCCAGGCTTGAGTACTGGCAGCAAACATAATGTTCAACTCTTTTTTTTTTCCTCCATTCAGTGGGAAAGTTATAATCCCAACTTTCTCAGAGCATGAACCCTCCCCGGGCATTTTGCAGGATGACAAAGTCTGGCAGTGTTGGAGAATTTGTGTTTTAAGACTTCGTGGCCTCACTTGAGGCATTTGAAGTCCCGGGAACCTGGCAAAGCTGTCTGGTTATGCCCTTAGCATTCGACTTTGGAGAAAGCCTGGAGAAAGGCAGAAGTCTGCAATATATAGTAGTGCAGTATTTGA
Organism: Tichodroma muraria; assembly: GCA_013390105.1. NCBI lineage: Eukaryota > Metazoa > Chordata > Aves > Passeriformes > Sittidae > Tichodroma > Tichodroma muraria. Next base: position 92,966 of record WAAG01092079.1, read on the forward strand.
ATCACTGTCTGAAAAAGAGGGTAAAAAGGGTCCATAATTGAAGGTAAAACATGGCCTTAATCTCCAAAACCCCTTGCTATATTCAAAGAAAACCAATTCATCTCTAGTGCATCTGTTCCTCCTTCCCCATACCTACACTCAGATACTTTTTACAACTGCAGCTTTAGGACACTCTAATGTATGTGATATCCTACTCGTGTGGCACCTCTCCAGTCCTCCTTTCAGGCTGCGACAGACATAATCCTGCCACCAGCAGAATGCAACAGGTAATAAATTACACTGTGTATGGAAGCAGTTCCTGCAGTTTCCATAACTTGTTTGGGCTTGTTCTGGTTGTCCACAGTCTCTCCACTACATTGGCATGCATGGAAAATACCTGCTGTGTTTTAAAAGGAGTGTCTGGAGACAAGATATGAGCAGTGTGGACATGGGAATTAATACATCATGTGTAAACTGGTCTTTTTTGCTTTCTTTGTTTTGCTATTTGTTAATGGACCAAAAGAAGTACTCTTGACAACAGATGGAAAATGAGTCTCAGTATTACCAGGGGCTCCGGTGAAGATCATGGCCCATTGCACAGGAAGGATGAGTTCACTTCCAGAAGATCTTACAGTCTAGTTTAAGACAGAAAACAGAAGGAAGGTAGATGAAGAGGAGGAGTGTGGGAGAGGAAGAGATAATGCCTCCAGGAAAGTCATTAAGGAACACATGTTTTCCTGACTTTGTCTTTTAAAAGTATATTTTCTCTCTCTTGTTGGGCTTTGAACCTTTCCGAGTTTATTTAGGCTGTTGCAAACTTGCTGACTTAGGGAGCAAATAAGTCTTAAGGATCAAAGCAGCTGGTACTGTCGGAGGTATTGAGGGTGAAATAACACATTAGCAGAAGGGGAGCTGAGAATAAAAAGAGATAGAAATCCAGCTTGATTGTTTTGTTCTCTTTCACTTTTAGCCTCCATCCTAGCTTGATCCTTTTCATTTGAATGGGTATTAATTTTCTTTGTGTTTATTCCAACAGCATAAATATTTAATGGTCCTAGATTACAGAGTTGAAACATGAGATTAGCTCCAAGCTTAAAGATTTGTGCAGGGTGTCTTCCTCACATTTGGATGACTCCCACATTGCAGGGAGGAACATCTCCCATCTCTATGGGAGGAGCATCTCAAGCTCTATTTTGAGTTCATTTTCTTTTTTTGGTCTTGTTTGAGGCTCAGAAGACATAAACACCTCACCCACTCCCAGTCATTCCATTGCTATTTTATGGTGACATGCTATGACAGAGCAATAGCTCTGGGTTATCAGGGGGACTGGGGCATGCAGGTTCATGAGCCTGAATGCTCTTTCCTACCTGAAGCAAGCAGGCTCTGGGCTTGGGAGCTGTGCAGAGCATTAGGCATGGAAAAATCCATGCAAATGTAGTGAATGTGGGTTATGTGTGCGAAATGAGAGGATCAGTGCAGAGATATGGTGAAGTTACTTGCACTAGTTTTTGTTATGCAAGTAGACAGACATTTCCCTTCTCAATTGCTTTCACTCTTAAATAAGAGAGAAATACAGAGTAAGGAGCTTTGGCCATTGATTTTCAGGGTGCTAAAGTGAAAAGTAATGGAGATTGCAGTACTTAAACTCTGAAAATCAGGCCATGCCTTTAAAAGCCCATATACCAATTTAGGTGCCTAATTTCAAGCCCACAAAGTGGGGGAAAAAAATGAAGGAATTTAATTATGATGATGTCAAATGGCATGAGAGTTGGTAAATGCTGTGGGAGAGGCCATCTCCAAGGTCTGCACAAGGCTCTCCTGCCTGTCAGTGGATCAGAGGAATAGTGAAAAACAGTCAAAATTCAGACCAGCAGACAGCCTCATCCACTGCTCATGGACAAAGCAACACAGCTCAGGCACATTTCACAACAACAGAGCTCCACCTGACATGAAGCTGACAGCACTTAAGTGGATTAATTAATTAAATACATCAAAATGTAGAACAACAAAATGCACTTCAGACAAAATGCAAAGCGAGAGATGATCTAAAGAAGAGACTTTCATTAACTCCTAAGCTCAGCCCATGGAAACAGCAGGTTTTGCAGGACTTTAGAACTCATGTAATTAGATGGTTTTGCTGAGCATGACAGCTCAAGTGATGTTAGAGCCCGTCAGGATCCCCTGCTTGTCTTTTAAATCCATTTCTGCCCTGGGAATGAGAGCTGCAAAAGGAGCTTAAAATATTCATTACCAAAACTCATAATTCTAGCTCCAAAATGTTCATGGTGATTTTCTCTGTTGGTTTCACTGGGGTTTGGGAAGTTGCCAGCTGTATTATGTGATAAGCCACAGCCAGTCACCATTGACAGAGGACTCACAAATGAAAGTGTAAAGGGTTGTCCATTTTCCTTATCTTCTGCCAAAAAAAGGCCTTGAAAATTAATGTGTTCTTCTCTAAAATCCTTTCAACCAAATAACATTTAAATCTGTGTCTCACAAATGTTATTTCACAGCACTAATATGACACTGCCATTAGCATGTGGAAGTGTATGTGACATTCTGGTGCATGTATTTATAGCAAAAATGGGACAGATTCACAGCTTCTATAAACTACTGAGTGCCTTTTTATGGATCTCCTTTGATTTATGCGACCTGAGATTTTGAGGCAAACCCAGTAGCCTGTTCTTCAGCCACTTTTAAAAATTGTTATATCAAAGTACATTCTCCAGAGAGTCAGAGTGAAGATATAGCAACTTTTCCTTTTAGCTGAAAGATCTAAAACATTGCTGAAAAATTGTTTCTAGGCATTTCAAATTATTAGGCTTTTTTTTTTTTCCTTTGCAAAGGGAAGGAAAAAAAGAAGTATTTATTTATTTTACTTAAACCCTTATAGTCCTTCTTATAGGAAATGCTAAAAAAATACATAGGCGATTTTGGAAATACCCATACTTCTTTTTAGACATACTGCCAAGTGAATACGTTTCTAATTTGTTATTTAAACATGCTAATCTATTTTTGAGAACTGTTTTAGAAAATCTGAGAAAAATCTCCCCACTGCTAATGAGAAGACATTTACTGACATTTCAGAACCCTTTGGGTTGAATTCTGTATACGTTTGTTGTTTGGATTTGCTAGGTGTTTTAATTAATTCATCTCGCCTCAAACAGGCCTGAAGTGCAGTTTTCAGCAAATTCGTTTCATTGTGCTTCAACAAGCAGGGCATTAATTACTTTCGTAATTAGAAAAAGAAGCATGTGGGGAGCAAATATGCCTTCACCCCTTTGGATGCTTAAAAATATCTTCTTGTAAGAGGTGCTGGCAAAGCTCAGAGCTGTGAGGGATGTGACTGAGGAGCTCCCTGCCTCCCTGGGATCCCGACTGCGCAGGAGCGATGCTGCTGCACCACACACAGCTTCACCCAGTGCAGCCTCAGCATGTGGGAGTTCCTATTGGTATTTTAAAAATCCAGGCTTTCATGGCAGCATTAAGAAGCCTTTTGAGGGCAAGGCAGCCTAGTGGATTGATTTAGTCACATCAGTACATCATCAGTATATTCTACAAATATGTGTTTGCCTTAGTCTTTAAATAAAGGCAGTAGGAGCGGGTGATCCATAACTCGTCTTTTGTCCTGGTAGCAAAACAAATCATAGATATTAGAAACTGAGGAGTCTTGTCTTAGCAGTCATAAGATGGGCTTAATAACTGTGAATGTAAATGAAGAAGCTGTTTGTCTTCTGATTTTGAGCCATCAAGGAAGTCAAGATTTTTACTGTACAACCAAAAGGCTTTGAGAACACAGGATCTAGAGTAATCTCATTACTCCAGATTGAGGAGTTAACAACAACTGTAATTGATTGTAATAAGACCAGAATCCAATTGAAGCAATGAAGCTTCCTATGAGTAAGGAGCATCTTCTGGGATTGCTTGAAGTGCTCATCATTGGACTCCTTTCCATCTTGCCAAGAGGGGCAAATGCAAGAAGCAAACCAGTGTCAGTTTTCATTTCTGTAATTTAAGATAAAAACATTACAGGCACAATACGTGGCTTTGGTGGCAGGTCAAAAAACCATGTCCCCACCAGGATGGTCCATCCAGGAGGTATCAGCAGAGTGGTGATGAAACAAAGAGAGCTTGAACTTCTGAACTTAGACTCAACCTTTCTGGACAAATGTGTTAGAAATTTCACCTTTAACCAATCCCAACCTGAGCCACTCTCTGTCCTGTGAGAGGAAAGGAGCCTTTCCTCTTGACTCTTGACTTCCTCCTTCCCTGAAGCGTGACTTAGGCTTGACTAGAGGAGCTATTGGCAATTTCTATTCTGGTCCTTTACTCCCTTTTTGCAGAGTCTGACTTCACAGTACAGATCCTAAGGCACAGCTGTTTACCATTTTTTACTGGTCAGTCATGTGAATTGTCCCCTGGTAGGTTGCCTTTTTGTAAATTTTG
>WAAG01092079.1:107257-120026 GCA_013390105.1 Tichodroma muraria
TTTTTTAAGAAAAGAGCAGCTATATGGTGCTAAAGCTCATGGGTAGAAGAGGCACAGGAGGGATTTTGATGAGGCTAGGATGTCTCTATTCAATCCACTTTCCTGCTTTTAATGTTTAGTCATTTCAGATATTCAAAGTCTGGTCAGAAAGCACACACATACACTGTGGGGCATTAGAAAATCCTCAGGATTTGAATGCTTGTCTCTCATAAATTTAGATATCAGAGGAACAAATGTCTCTTCTGAGAGGTTTGAAAAAGGTACAATTTTTTGTCACTTTCTGGTGCTGTGGGGAACATGGAGGATGCTGCCCACCTGCACCTCATTCCTAAACTCACAGAGCGCCAGTCCTGCCTGGCATATCCACACCAGGATCTGCCCCAGGTGCCAGCGACTGTACCCTGATAAATCCCGAAGTGCTGAACTCAGTGCTCAGCTCTACATTTTCTTCAGACTTGTTCCCAAGAAATATTGAATTTCATGGCATTGATTCCTGATCCTTGCATGTCTTCATCCCTTCTCAGGTATGTCTCCAAAGGTTGGTGCCTCAGGGATTCATAGTAAAATCACTTGCACTTTTATTTTCTTTTGGGTACTTTTATTTTATTTTAGGTTTCATGGGAAACAGGAAAAAGTTGAAAATACACTCAGAGAAATCAGAATTCGTGAAAATCTGCTCTGCACATTGAGTCAGAACAAGGCTGGATGCAGGGAGGTGTTGCCTGGAGGATAGCAGTGCTGCTTACTGTGTAGACTGGAAAACAGCTCTGCTGTCACTCCAAGATTCTTCCAACCAGGCGATGTTGAAATCCCTGTTCTGAATTCTTGGGAATTGCTACAATGTACCCAAAAATACAGTTTTCCACGGAGCAAACTGGCAAATATCATAAGGCAAGATGAAATCCCATCAGAATGTACTGAATGGCCAATGTCAATGGAAATGTACTTCATACATTGCCAGAGATATTTTCAGGCAGAAAAAAAACCCAAACCCCACCTCCCAAACAAATGATTTCCTCCCGCTTGTAGTTCTTTAGTGCTTCCCTCTGAAAAAAATGCAGGACTCAGACCCAAAAGATATAATTAATCCCACATTAGCAATCTGGGAGAATGCTGTTGAGGCAGGCAGGGGTAGGTGTTCCACCAGCACATTGACCAGTGTGAAACTGGGCTGAAAAGTTTCTGCCACATTAAGGACTTGCTTTTTAAACTTTCTTCTTGAACCGTTCTTCTGTTCAGTCATAGATTTCTCCATTGAGTACATTACCCCCAAAAAATCATGGTTTTGTTTTTAATCAGCCTGCTGAGACATGTTTCTGGATATTTGCATTCTATCACCTGTGGTCAGTATAAAATTTGCCTGTCAAAAAGTATGGGAAATATTCAGCTTTATAGCTGAGAAAAAAATGTATGTCACTTGTGTGATCTAACATGAAAGAAAGGATTTTGCCCTGAAAAAATTTTGCTTAAAAGTCTGTCAAAATATTTTAATGGTATTAGTGGAGACTTTATCCCAGGGCTGCCTTCTTCTTCAAAGGAGAAATAGGTTGCTCCTTGAATACCTCTGGACAGAGAGCTCTGGTTTGAGGAATTCAGGCTTTGGTTTTTTCTTATTTTAGTGGTAGTGCTCACAATTCACCTCTCTGCTGGGAGTTGTTCAATGCACTGAGATGCAGGAGGGCTCTGGGGTTGGATTTTTGAAGGTTCAGGCAATTCCCTGTGGTTCATTTGCCAACAAAATGGGGATGGGGAAAGCCACAGGGAACAGCAGCTCCTCTCTGATCTCAGCAGGGAAAGCGACACCAACACACCCTCCGTGGCCACTCATACGTTCAGTTTACAGAATCACAGAATCATAAAGATTGGGAAAGCCCTCAAAGATCATCGAGTACAACGCTTCCATGGACACTGATTCCATCACTTTTCTGGTCAGTGTGTTCCATGCTTGACCACTCTTTCCATGAAGAAATTTTCTCTCAAGTCCAATCTAAATGTCTCCTGGCACAACTTGAGTCCATTTTATCTTGTCCTATCCCTCATTACATGGGAGAAGAGCCTAATCCCCACCTGGCTACAACTTTCTGTCAGGGAGTTGTAGAGAGCAGAAGTGTCCCCCCTGAGCCTCCTTTTCTGCAAGCTTGAGCCCCCTCAGTTCCCTCAGCTGCTCCTCACCAGACTTGTTCTCCAGCCCCTTTCCCATTGCCCTTCTCTGGACACACTCCCATTCCTGTTGCTACCTATTGCTTCTTCATATGCAAAGCCTGGAATTTAACCCCATAGCCTGGACAAGACAGCCTTAATCTGCAGGCATATAGACTGCAGATAGACTTTCCTTCTTGCCTCACATTTGTTTTCCTTTGATGGTTCTTTTAGATGCATCTGTGTTTGCTTTAGGACTCAGACCAGAGCTATGTACTCTTCAGCAGACACTGGAGCTTATCCTGAGGTCTTCCATGTGTTGTTTTCATTAGAATCCTGGTTGCATCCTGGTTGCATCCTGGTTGCAGAAAAAAAAAAATCAGTATTGGAAATACCATTTGGCCAACAGGATCACACATTTGTATTATACAGTCCAGCAGTGGGGTTCCCTTTTTCTGGGAATTCTTTGTTATGGAGAGGTAGTGCCAAGGCAGTGAGATTGATTTATGTCACCAATAGAAACCAAACACACATCACAACATTTCACAAACAGCAAACAGCTCCAAGGGCCTTGGTATGGAGGTGACTAATGCTGCTGTCCCTGAGCCCCACAACTCCCTCCCTCTGCAACCAGACACAGGGAACAAAGTCTGGACACATTGTGCTGCCCTGCATGGGGGTAGGTGCCAGCTGGGCAGCTCATCCCACCTGCTGGTGAGTGAAATGACACAAGATATTTTCAGGAAGCAGAGGAACACTAGAGTTTAAAGGATGTAGGGTTTTAAAATAAAACAGTTTTGAAAACCCCTGCCTATAACCTGGGAAAGTGAACGGGGGGCACACACTCACCTTGTTCCTGCAGTCAGGACTGTGGTCCTCAGATGTGGTGTTGGCTGCAGGTGACCACAGGCTCCCAGGGTAGTTAAATACTCAGTGCCCCACTGCAGTCTTTCCTACGTTTTTACATTGATCCATTTGTTTTACTGCCAGGACAAAATGCATTTTCCATTCTGATTTTCCTTATCCTGGCTCTTCCACCCTCAGACTGTTTTAATCCCCCTCTAAGTCCCTATGTCCTTTATCTATATGATGGGATTCTTGCAAGGCTTTTAGTGTCATTGCCTCCTACCATCTACCCCAACCCACACGCCTGGGAAAAACCCTCTGCATGTCCAATGTGTCTGGACATGTATTGCAGCAGATGGCTCTGCGGCACCAGAGAGGATCAGATCAAATCCAGGGCTCCCTCCCAACGTGCTGCCTGCGAATTCATGCACCATGTACAGACACTGAGCTCTGCCTAACTCTGTCAAGATGTGGTGCCTGCATCCTGCACCTCTGAGAACACCACACGTGTTCGTTGTATTTAATACAGTCACATCTTAACTTATAATATTAGGGGTCAAAATATTTTAGGTGATCCCGGAGCAGCACGAGGAAGCTGTTTACTCCCGGGTTTCCGTTCCCTCTGCGGAGCAGCGTCTGTTGTGCGGCCAGGTCTGAAATCCGCGCTCCCCAGAGCCCCGGATCCACAGATGGAGGGGGCGGGCAGGGCTGCCGGATCCCGGCACCGGCCGGATCAAAGCGCATCTGCTGGCGGGGCAGCGCATCCCTCCTCCACCAGGCACTGGGGGCTGCCTGGCCTCGGCCACGATAGAAGGCAACCACAACCCAGCTGCACATCTCTGGCATCAGGAAGCTCCTCCTGGGGTGGAAAACATAAGGATTTAAGTAACAGGTGTTGACTGGAGAAGAATTAGGCAAGCAAAGCTTTGGAGCCCAGAGAAGCACCTCTCCTCTGTTGGTACTTACCTTTTGAGATCTGAAATTCCTGCAAGGTTTTCTACTTGAAACATAAAAAGGTAGAAGAACAACGCCTTAACAATCATTTTGTTTGCTTTGCTTCTGCTGATGCAAAGGTCAAGGAAGTGTCACAACGTGATTTAATTCACTGGCTGGCGTGACTTCCACAGCTATAATAAATATCATATAATGCCAGAAGTGGATGTAAGCTATTAACCACGCTGAGGTAGGAAATCCAGGGATCAGGAGTTAAGTGACTATACTAAACATTTTATTTGAGATTCAGATGTCTCATGGAAGAACACAGAGCCTTGAAATGAGATCCAGAGCAGCTGATGGCTTGGATGGGGTTGGATGGGGCCAGGTTGGATGGAGCTCTGGGCAATCTGATCTAGTGAGAGTCATCCCTGCCCATGGCAGGAGGTTCAACCCTTAAGGTCCCTTCCAACCCAAACTGCTCTGTGATTCTGTGAAGACCCCAGTTCGCACATCACTGGAACCACTCTGATTGCTCCAACAGGGAATGTGGCACTTACAGGGTGCCTGCAAGGAAGGGAAATAAGTGTTTCAAGAGATGCATATTCAGCATTTCTGATCAGAACAGAGTGAAAACAACAGATTTCCTCTCACACACCAGCCTGAAGAGAACTGTGTGTCTTTTGCACAATGCTCACCAAGGAACCTGCAGAGAGAAATCCAGCTCAAGAGAAATTCCACAGGGGACAATCATGACCCAGTAAAGGCGAAGAGACAGTAAGAGGAAGGTGTGTTTGAGCAGTGTCCACAAGTAATGGGACTGACAGTGTTGCACACTTATGTGCCAGAGGCTTTTCTTCCCTACTGAGGCAGCAAAAGAATAGTTTTAGCATATTCTGACATTAATTGAAAATGCATTAGTGGCTGAGAGCAAACATTAGCTCTTGGTCTTGAGAAATTTCCTTTGTCACAAGCATAATTGTAATAAAAACTGAAACACCAAAATAAATGTTAGAACATTTAAAAATCATAAAGCCTTCCCTGTTTCCACTTTTCTTCTGCAATAAATTAAAAGTATGAGAAACTTCCCCTGCAGATACAAACATTAAGAAATCATTCGGCAAATGACTTTTTTCAAGCCTGGCATCTCTAGCCTGGGGAGAGCTTTGGAAAGGTCACGAGAATTTGTCTCATGAATGGCCTCTCTTCAAGCCTGGGAGGGTAAATCTGTGGATCTGGGGCATCGTGAAGGACAAGAGGGCAGATTGTGGGAATGCTGCCTGTTCTTTGCCAAGTGAGTTGTGCCACCTCCTCACCTTTATCATGCGCATGGATACCTTTGCTCCAGGACGCACCTGAGCGTGTGTTTAAGTCTTGTTTCAAAGGAATGTAAGTCCTTTGCTAGAGATCCTTCCTGAACAGCAGCCAGGAGTGATGATAGAAGTCGTTGTGCTGCCTTGGGCAGAGACAGGAGCGCCCTGTGAGTGCCAGGATGCCTGATACTGCCAGCAAGTCTGGACCCACCGGCTCCTGTGCCCTGAGGATGGACAGACTCTGCCCAGCAGGTCAGGAGGAGGCAGCAGGCTTCACACACTGCCTTCCCAGCACACAACCCACAGATCATAGCATCAGCCTTGGCACATTCCCCTTCACCAGGAAAAAATGGGAAATGCAGGACCGATAGCAACCAAGACATTCAAAGCTCACGTTTGGCGTGCTACCTGCAGATCATGGCTCAAACTGGCACTCTATTGTACACTCTGGGTGTACAATAATTTCTTCTGACAATAAAGTCCCCTCTGTTTCAGTCTATGTGCTCTGTCAGAGGGACATGTGCAGATTCTGCATCTTGGTGTCTCTAAATTGTTTGTCTCTCACAATAAACATGGTGATGTGCAGACACATTTTTATCTTTACTTCTTATGGGTGCTAAGCTAAGGACCAAAGAGTGTTGTGTTTCATGCAAGATCAAGTGTTGCAGTGTGAGAAATAAAATACCCAGCCCAAAGAAACTGCTCATTGCACCCTTCCTGTGTCTGGCTCTTTGTTACTGCTGCCAGACTTTAAAATGCTGCTGTGTTTCTACCCTATTCAGGATTGGTGTCCCTCAGAGTCCTAAAGGCATGTGGAGTTCCCTCTGTTAAGTGAATTTTTATGGGGAAAGTATTAAGAAGAATTATTATGTGTATGGCCACCAGAAAGAATATTCTATGTCCAGAATGAAAAAGAAGAAGGGCCATTTCAAAAGAATAATTACCAAACTTTGTATCATCCATAAAGCCACACATTTTCCATGGGATGTGGGTGGAACTGTAATCCCCGTGAGAGTGACAAATGTGGCCTTCCCTTAGCCAGCAAACATGGGTCCAGGTTTCCTAAAAGTAATCTCTTTTGCCATTTATGACTTAGTGTGAGCTAGAAAAACTGTTGCAACCAGCTGTTTTCATCCCTTGGGACAATGCTTTGCTCCTACCATGTAGTTAGGGAGGGTGACCCATGTCAGGTTGGGAGCCAGGGGTGTGACATCACAGCTCCCAGAGATGGCCACCAAGTAAAGCAGCAAGGTGGAATATCTTCCCATAACCCTCAAGTTTTGGGATTCTTTCTTGTTTACCTGCCAGGCAGCAGCTGTAATTTCAGCATGTCACACTGGGGTAACACACAGAGCTCTCCTCCCCAGCAGATGAAGTCCAGGGTGATTCAGTCCAGGTGTGATGTGGACTTTGAAGACTCCTGGCTTAGGAGCACCTCCCTTCTTGCCTAAACAGAGGAACAGAATGAAGCAAAACTAAAAAATAACACCAGTCCCCACTGCAGGAAGAAGGGAAGTGTCACAGACCCACAAGATATTGCAAAAGATGGGTAAATAAATAAATAAAGGGTCCAAAGAAGCCTTTTATTTTATGATGGAGCAAGACAGAATCAAGTGTCTCTGTAACCAGAGTGAAATGACATTTGAGCAAAAGATAGTTTTATATCCACTCACACTAAAGAAAGGATTTAAATTCAGCCAAGGTCTTCTGGCTCTCTAACAGGGCTGACTTCTACTCAGGGAGAACAAATACATCTTGGTTCATGTAACAATAAGAATATCTTGGTCTTTTCCTGAGTGACTTTGCCACAAATTAGCCAGAGGGAGAGAGCTAAAGCTAGTGGTAGAAATAACTCTCATCAGGAACAAGTGCTCAAGGGGCTTAGAAATGTGATTTTATTAACTTTCTGTCAGTTTTCAGTGCAGGATAAACGCCCACTTAAGAGCATTAGCAGCACATTCCCTCAGAAGAGACATTTGCAGGACCTAGTTCTTCCCAAGCTGCTCAACTTGCTTTGAAAGGGTGCAAGAACAAGCAGCTGGAAGGGTTGGAAGGATGGAAGTGGAGGCAACGTGCACCAAACCTGTCCAAGGCCTCATTTCAGCTCCTTGGGCACCAAGTCCTCAGCTGCTGGTGCTCAGAGCAGGAAGGGGAGCAGCAGCCAGGGCAAGGAGGGGCTGTGAGAAGTCCCAGTGACAAACAGGTACTCACTTGACAGTTCCAACTGCTTGTTTTGAGAAAGAAGCAGGAGCCTTGTTTGCACACAGGGGATGCAGCGTCTCGCAAACAGGAGTGCAGGCTTTGACACAAAGACACAGCAAAGACAGAGGTGGCTCCCACCTGCATTAACAAGAGTCAGGTGTGATGAAAAAAATGCTTTTATCAGGCTAAGCTTACCACTGCTGAGTTAGAGCATGTGTCAAAGCTCACCGAGAGCCTGAACACTGGTAAAGAGTCTGGTCATTTATTATGCATTAATTGGTTTGTTTCCTGGCTGAAGATAGAACAAAACTGGATCTGAACCTCACTTGGGGCTTCTGGGTTCTGGGACTGATCTTAGCATTCAGAACTGTCAGCTCGTAAACTGTGACATCAGTCTGCAAAATTTACATTTAATTTAGCTTAACTCTCCCCACTTTGGCCAGCCAAAAAGACTGGTAGATGCCACAGGAGCAAGGGTGAAATATTTCCTCGTAGCATCTTTGGAAGCAGGATCTGGAAGAAAACGTCAAAGCTCCTGATGCCCCCTGTCCCACAGTCAGGAGATCTTCTCTTGGCACTGACTCCATCTACTCTCAACAGCAGGGGTTTTGTATTCCTAGATTCCCATCTAGGAAATCCATCTCTATTAAGTTTCCAGAGTAAAACAAGGAATATCTCTGGTTCCTAATGCCAGAGCACAGAAAAATATGGGAGAGTGCCATGCCAAGCAATGGGATCTGTTAAGTCCACCCCCCAGAGATTTCAAAATATAGCAGAAGTGAATGTCCATGAGCTCTCTGTGATGGGAGCACCAGGGCTCTGGGCAGAGCGTAATCCATGACACAGGGATCACTGAGGGGAGGGAGAGCTGAAACCCTCCAAATTCTCTTCTCCCCAGAAAAGCCCCCCATTTTTGAAATACTCTTCTGACATTCAAACCCCTTCATCTGTTTGTTTTTAACAGCTAACATTTTCTGAACTTAAATGTCATCTCAGCTGTATTCCCAGAGCTTAAATCATTCTGGTCCTATGACCATTCTTTTATGCTTATAGCATATATTTTGAATTAGCTAAATTAGATTTCACTCTGTTGTCAGCGACTGTCAGTTGTGGTGCTTTTGACTTTCCGTTGCAAAATGTGTGGAGGTTCAAGAGGCAGCAGAGTAAGCAGATATTCAAAGCATGAATTAGACTTTAATAGACAAAAAAACCTAGGAAGATGGAACACATAAATTACTTTAGATATGCGGCCATAATTATTACATGCATTTGATTTCTGTATACATATATAGGGATTTTTAGGAGGCTGGTTGCTATGGTAACTTCTTTACTGCATGGTCCATATGTTGCTTCTGAAATTCTTTTTCCTCAGTGGAAAATTACACCCATGGACATGGATGGCATTTGTAAATCTCCTAAAAAAGCGATAATTTTCCTTTTCTTCCTAAATGTCATCGACTGTGTAATGGAAGTCTTTGAAGTTCAATTCTCCTCATTGTCAGTTCACCAAGCAAGAGACGTGAACTGCATCCAAACCTTCCCTCTCTGCATCCAAACCTTTGCTTTGCTTTGCTGGAAGACTGACTGATAGCAAATGCCCTGACTTGTCCTGGGTGAGTGTGAACTCACTTCTGTGGATGTGAATGGTTTTGGAATGGATCTCCTCTGCTCTGGAGCCAGACTGGGAGAGCTGGGGGGGTTCAGCCTGGAGAAGAGAAGGCTCCAGGGAGACCTGAGAGCCCCTTCCAGCACCTAAAGGGGCTCCTAGAGTGCTGGAGAGGGACTTTGGACAAGACCCTGGAGTGACAGGACAAGGGGGAATGGCTTCAAACAGACAGCAGGCAGGGTTAGATGGAATATTAGGAAGAATTTCTTCCCTGTGAGGGTGGTGAGGCAACTGGATGGGGCTCTCCAGATAAGCTGTGGCTGTCCCATCCCTGCAAGTGTTCCAGGCCAGGTTGGATGGGCCTCCAAGCAACCTGGGCTAGTGGGAGGTGTCCCTGCCCATGGTGGGGAGGCTGGAACAAGATGATTTTTAAGGTCCCTTTATACCCAAACATTCTCTGATTCTATGCAAGGAAATCAGTATTTCTGGCTGCAAAATGAAAACTGGTTCTAAAATTTGTTGTAGAGCAGAATTATTGTCTTCCATGTGGCTTGGGATGCCACTGCTGTATGAAGCCAAAGGGCTGGAGATCAGAATCAGCTCAGCTCCAGGTGCGTGCACAGCTGGGAACATCAAGTGCCTTTGGAAGCTGCACTGCTCTCAGAGTGGACAGAACAGCAAATTAGAGCCATCAATAGGCACACCAGCACTTTTCAGTGTGTTTTTTGTTGGCTCCGAACCTTCAAAGGTTATTCTAAGGTTGTAGCATTTCTTTATTCATCTACTGGGCTTAGGTAAGAAAACCCAACCCCAAATACCTGCACTGCTGCAATCAATTGCTTTACCCAGTCTGTTTTTGAAGTTTAAACCAAGGGATTAGGAACCCACAATAGAAAAGTCCAGCACTGAGACTGAAGGAACAATTCCCTGAGCGAAGAGCCAGACTAGCTTGGCTGATGTGTCCATGCTCAGGCTGTGCCTCAGCATTTCTTTGCTACCATCAGCCATGAACGCAAGTACATCTGTAAAATACGGATTTCAGTGAGATTGGATTAGGAGTGGATTTAACTTTGTGTATCTGAAGTTTACCAGAAACCCAGAGACACTTAAATGTATCTTTAACCTTATTTTTTGCAGCCATTCTGATTAATGACTGTGGCTTGGAAGCCACCATCTTTATACACCTAAAGAGTCTGTGAATGTTGGCTTTGCAGAAACCTTTCTCAGTGCCTTACACAGCTGCACTTCTGTTTTACATTGGAAAGGTTTGACACCTCAGCAGTATAAAGTTATAGGTTTTATCCTTAAAACTTCCCAAATGCAGTTTCCATTATTAACACAATTGTGACAGCTATAGTTTGTTTATATTGCTTCACCTGGGGCACGTAAACTTAAAGGACTGAAAATACCTCCATGCAATAAAAGAATTTTATATAATTGCTACCTCTTGCTGTAAGGGACAGCTGGCCTTTGAAAGTTGGGAACACATTTACGTCATTGAAATAAAATGTAAGCCTGGGGTTTAAATGACTGTAATTTATGTTTCTGAAGCCCAAAACAAAAGTATGGCTGTCCAAAGGGCAAATACCTTTTCAAACAAACTAATACTCATAATTCATTCTGGAGAGTGTATATGCCTACAATCTCCTTCTAGAGGGCTTTCAACGGCAGTTGCTGTTTTCTTTTGATACTTATTCTCTATTACCTCTGCTTTGCTGTCCCGTGTTAAAATGTCTACTGACACTTTCCTAATTCAGCTGTTTTTAATGCTTCCTAATGTGCTGTGCAAGGCTGTGCCACATCCCTGTAGAGTCATCAGGGACACGTCCCAAAATTGTCACAGGGGGCTCTGACCAGTGCAGCCCAAGGTAGATGTGGAAGAGGCTGGGTCACCAAAGCCTCTTGAAAGCACTGAAAATGACTTATTTCACGTGCCTGGACAAAAACAGTGCCCTGTGAGCAGAATATTTATAAATGACCCTGCTGTTCTTGTGCTTAGAATTTTCCTGTCACTGTCTCTCAGCATGTATCTGAACATCATTTATATATTTTGGGTCTAGGGCCCCATTCCAAACAGCTGTTGCTTGTTTGGCTTTTTAATTTTTTTCCCCTTTTTTTTAATTTATAATGCTGAAAATCTCTCTGGCATGGGCTGACACCAAAAATATTTGTTCTAGTCCTTGGATGAAAGCACCCACCCATGGTCCCTGTTTTTATGATTTACAAATTCACCAGCATTTATTATGGCATTGCAAAACAGCAGCGACAATAAGAAATTCAACCACAGCTCCCTCACAGCAAATTCCAGGTCCAGAGCTCCTCTGCAGTCTTGTGAGCCCATCATCAAGGGGGAGCCTGCATCCATTTAGATGGTTTATTTCCAAATCTCATTTGGGGTGTGATCATGCTCTGCCTTGGTTCTGTCCCACATTTGTCATTTGCTTTTAATACATGTTCAGATATACCCATGACTTAAAAATGATTAATCTCATTTTCATACTTTTAAAGAGTTTGGTTGGGTTGCCCAGTATAGTTCAGCAGAGGAGAGCAAATGGCAGATTTTGTCAGTCTTGGGTTGTGTAAGCATGAACACTGAAATCAGGTTTCTAGAGTAAGAATACCATAACAGGCAAATCCAAATTTCACCTGAGAGTTGTGTGGGTGACCTTGATTCCTTCCTTAAAAGCACTTTTTTGGGCAAAAGTGAGCATGGCTGCAGGCAAAGTCTATCCAGTTGAAATGAGGATGGATATTCAGGTCCTGCTCTACCTGCCCTCATCACATGAGGAATGTGACCATGAACCTGCTGAGAAGGAGGGGACACAGCCAGTGATGTCCAGCTGATCCACATTGGCTCATTTACACCTCGTGTGGGCTACGACCACAACGAGGCTCCACCTGAGAGCACCCTTCCTGCACATCCCTGGAGCTTTATTTAATCTGCTAGCCTGGTGTTTGGGAATGCTGTGGCTTTCTGGGGACCCCCTGTTAGCTGCTGTGGGAAAAAATTCCCCTTTTCCACAGAGGTTTTCCCGTGGCATGGGGAGATGTAGGTTCACACACACACGTGAGGTAGGTGGGATCCTGGCCTGACACAGGTGCCCAGCAGTTGCCAGGCTGATCCTTGGTGATGGATTATTCCCCCTATAGAATCACAGTAGAGGTATTGAAGTGGGAGTTTGGGAAAAACACAGAAGTAGCTTTAGAAAATGTGCTCAAACTCTGCTCCCAAATGAGAAGGGAAGACTGAATGCAAGCCCAGTCCTTCCCTCCCAGCACAAGTGCAGCCCCTGGGCCCCTGGGATGTACTGTCGTGTCCCAGGAATGTGTTTCCTGGACATGCTGCATCCATCTCCCCCAGCTCCCTGTCCTGCCTCTGCCGGGACCATCCTCCCTTGCTCTGATGGCTGAGCCTGCTCCGAAGGGACACCTCGTGCTGGGGATGGGGGAATTGCAGAAGGACCAGGACCTGTTTCTAGGAGGAGCACAGCTGCCTGCAGCTGCTGCTGCTGTAAATGGTGAGTATGGATGGGCCACCCAAGTCAAACCCCCCCAGCCTGGCTGGTCTGAGACTGCCCTGAGGGCAGGAGTGGACTCAATTCCCAGCTGCACCACCCGAACTTTGCCAGAGGCAGAGGAGCGAAGCTTGAGTGGAACTGGATTGCTGCTTGAGAGGAAACAGTCCCAGATGCCAAATCACAGAATCCCAGAAGGCTTTGGGTTGGAAGGA
>WAAG01092084.1:0-10807 GCA_013390105.1 Tichodroma muraria
TATTAGAGACCATCCAAAGGAGGTGCAAAGGGATGGTGAAGGGCCTTGAAGGGAAGCCTTATGAGGAACTGCTGAGGTCACCTGGTCTGTTCAGCCTGGAGGAGACAGAGACTGCAGACATTGCAGTCTGCAGCTTCCTTGTGAGGGGGAAAGGAGGGGCAGGCATTGATCTCTTCTCTCTGGTGACCAGTGACAGACCCGAGGGAATGGCCTAAAGCTGTGTCAGGGGAGTTTTAGGTTGGATATTAGAAAAGGTTTTTCACCCAGAGGGTGTTTGGGCACTGGATCAGGCTCCCCGGGGCAGTGGTCACTGCACCAGCCTGGCAGAGCTCAAGGAGCATATTTGGACAATGAACTCAGGCACAGGGTGTGACTCTTTGGGATGGTCCTGTTGAAACACAGGCCTCACTTGACATAAGTGACATAAGCACTTCAGCATAGGTATGAATTAGCAAAAGGTTTAAGTGTAACTGCTGCATCTGACTAAAATACTTTTGCAAGCAGGGGTCTAGCCCTGGCAGGCTGAAGTGGTAAGAAGGGAGAGGCATGCTGGCTGTCACAAAAGGCTAGAAAAATGCAAAGTCATAGGGTTCATTTCATAGATAGAAAATAGAAGAACATAATCAATAAAGCACAGTTATAGACAACCATAATAGCAGTTAGGTGAATGTGATGAATATATTAGATAGGAACTATGTACTGTGTTTGTAGCCCTAGGATAAAGAAACCACAAGGTATGTAAGACCCCAACCCTTAAAACTGCAGCTTTTAGACACACAAACAAACAAGGGCGGATGCCAGAACTGCAAAGTATAAAAGGCTGTGTAAAATGAACCCCAGTCAGATGTGCACATGGAGGTGCTAACCCCTGCAGGTTCTCTGGGCACCAGTAAAGGTGTGCTTTACTTTACAGGACCTCCTGTGGGGTAGATGCCATTGAATCACTGTGCAGGGCCAGGAAGCTGGACTCAATGACCCTTGTAGATCCCTTCCAACTCAGGATATTCTATGAGTCTATGAACTTTGGAATACCTGACAGAGATCAGGAATTTGAGTAAAAACCTGTTCAAAGCATGTACCCAGCAGCTTTTCTCTTCCTCGAGTGAGGGAGATTCTACCTTATCTCTCTCATTATCCATTAATGTTATCACTGGATAGTGGGCCCTTTTCTCCTATTTCCCTAGAGAATGAAATTTCTTAAGAATTTTAGCAGTGTTTGGCTTTACTAGTTTTGAATGGAAAAATTTACAAAATTAAAAATCAGAATTTGTATTCGAATTAAAACTATTATATTTAATCTGTGTGTTCAAGATTGATTAGCTGCTAATAAAAACTTTTGTAACTGGAATACTGCATTGTTGCAGCATCTAATAAGGAAGTTATGCAAAGTCTAATTGCTGACAATTTTCCCTGTTTTAATTCTTACGATTTTATATTGGTGGAGATCCTTAAGGTCCCAACAGACTCAAAAGGATTTCACACAAGCACTCAAGCTTGTTCTTCATGATCAAACCACAAACTCAACACCACGGTCAGTAATGGATTATATTTTTAGCACACAAAGGGAGCAAAAAATAAATTTCTATCATCCAACAATAGACCATCAATAATCTGTAGTCCTGTAGGACCATAAGTGTGCAGGTAAACTGGAAAAAACCCCAAACCCCTCTACTATTATTTTCCTACTAAAGATGTCAAAGGGGCTTAATGTGATTCTGTGGTTTAGAAAGACACAACTACAAATCATTCTATTTAGCTTATCACTCACTGTTAATGAAGATTCGAGTCTGAGGACAACCACGAAGACACTATATTTGTAACTTGCTAAACCAAAGTCCAGGGAGAATGGTGACAGCATAGCAGAAAGAGCCCTATGGGACTACAGAAAGGAACAGCAAAAATTAAATAGAAGGCTGAACTGAAAAGGCTGCTCCGGGCTTATCCAACCCAGAGCTCGGTGCTGGACCTGCCCACAAGAGCTGCAGCACCAGCGGCGCTCCCAGAGACTGGAGCGCGATGCTCTATCGCTTTCTGGAGTTTCTGGAGAGGAAAACACCGATTTCGCTCAGAAAGACAGAGCATGCCTAAAGCACAAAATGTCAGAAAGCCTGGGGGTGCCTTTTGCCCATTTTTCTTCGCGTTCCTCTCGTCCCGCTGATGTTTGAAGTCTAAAGGCTAAGAGCAGCCGCAGCTACAGCACGCTGAAGTCCGCAGCCTCGCCCCAGCAGCAGAGCGGCGCTGCCCCAAGAGACCTCCGCAAAAGGCCACCAGCGGGAGCACCCGGGAGCCACCCCGAGCTGCGGGGCGCCTTCGGGGGCCAGGGACAGCCCCGGCTCCGGAGCGGATCCCGCCGCCGCTTCCCGCCCGCTCAGCCCGGCGCGAACCGGGACACGGCCGCCGCTGTGGATGCCCATCAACGGCCTTCCCGCCGCGGAGGCTCTTGGGAGCTGTAGTCCCAACCCGCCGCGTTCCCCGGCCAGCTGCGGGGCGGCCCTGCGGCGCTCGAACTACAGCTCCCAGCATGCGGGGCGCCGGGGCGGTACCCGCCTGTGGCGCCGGGAGTCTGTGCGATGGCGGCAGGTTTGTATTAGAAGGAGGAGGCTGTGGCAGTCGGAGCTGGGCGCGGTTGCGGCGGCGGCCTGAGGAGCGGGGCCGGGGCAGCTGTCTTGCTATTTGCGAGGAGCCGCGGGTCGGAGCTGCCGTGGTGCGGGTGCTTCGGGGCCGGGGGCGCGCTTGGGGCGTGCTCTGTGAGGGCGGTGTCGCTGAGGGAAGGAGGGCGCCGGGCCCGACGCCTCGGCTCGGCTGAGGAGCGGGCTGTGCTCCTCTCCCCTCTTTCGACCTACGTGGGGATCCCTTTGTTCCGCCTACCCTTCCCGGGACGAATCAGCCTGATCCCTGCCGGCTGCTCCGCTTGGCACGAAGGTGCTGCTGCCGTAAATTTCATGGGGAGGTTTAGACTGGCAGGCGGCGTCCAGAGGGCCTCCGACAGGGACGGGTAAAACAGACGGTGAACCTCGCAGAGTTCAATTTGCCCCTGCGGGAATCTCGCTGGGAAACAGAAGGCAGTCATTTCTATGTTTCTTCATTTCTCTGTGAAACATTTCTACAGTGTTTCTCCCAGTGGCGGTTTCAAACTCTGGTTGAAAGCATAGGTATTTTTACTGCGGGTAAATTCAATGAGAGCCGGCATGAACAGGTCTCTTGGGAATGAGGAAGCTTTAAGGAGTTATTTCCTGATTAGCAGGATTCTTGGACCTGGGCTGCTGTGGTTGTCTGTCCTTGGTGCCCTGGCCCCTTCTCTCTGTATTCCCCCTGACACACTACATGCACAGACGGAGAATTTTTTGCCCTGGGATTAGTTTGGGGAAGCACGGCTGGGTGGCCCGGCTCCTGCTGCCGCACTGTCACTGGCAGCAGTTTTGTCTTTTTCTTCGTTGGGTCTCCTTCCTACATGAATTCATTCATGTTTTATGGCTCTTGTAGGATTTGTTGCTGTATTTAGACTTTCCTTTGGATGGATTTTAAAGAAGCTTTTTGGGAGAAGAAAGATAACAGGCAACGTAGTTGTGATGTTTCCGTGAGAAACTAAGGAAGACATGAAAATGTTGCATTGAAATGTGTGCAGTAAAATGTATTTAGATGGATGTATCTGAAACTTTGCATTAATATGAAGGTCACGTGGTGGAGATCTCTCAGCTCATCAAATCACTTCCATCATTGCAAATGTTAAAAAAAAATTCTGAATCCCTCTCAGTGCTACTGAAGAAAATATTATGTACAGCTTTATGGTATTTGAGGTTGTATTAGCTGCACTCAAATAATACGATTAAGAGTTAGATTATGTTGATTTTCTGCACTGAAAGTGTTTGTTATTTATTATCCAAATTGTTTCTGTTGATTATGACTTATTTTTATAAATGCACTAGGTTGGTTATAAGAAAGTAATTTCTTTTACTGAGAATCTGCTATTGGAGGTTTCTCATTTTGTTTATCTGCTTAATTTCTAGGTGCTAGAAGTAGATAGATAACCGTCCATACCAACTACCTGGAACATTGAAAGCTATATTTATATTGTCTTAACCCTACAGAACGTAATATTATTGTGTTAATGCTGATCAGCAAGGAAATTGCAATACAATTTGCAAGATGCCAACTATTGAAAATCTGAGTGGTGAGCAAAACT
Organism: Tichodroma muraria; assembly: GCA_013390105.1. NCBI lineage: Eukaryota > Metazoa > Chordata > Aves > Passeriformes > Sittidae > Tichodroma > Tichodroma muraria. The sequence goes on from WAAG01092084.1 coordinate 4,184, forward strand.
TCAGTGCACATTGGATGCTCAGTAGTTCCCGTGCTGGAGTCTTACTAGGTCCTAGTTTTACTGCTTTGAACTTCAAGAAAGAAAATTTCTTACCTGGACCTGAAAACATCACAGCTTTACCTGGAGAAGTGCTGCATCTTTCAGACAGCTGTTCTTTAAGTGATGACTCCCTGTGTGAAGAGCCTGGCAGCTCTAAGACACTTCAGCAATGTACCACTGGAACACCTTTTCCAGCAGCAGCTGGAAACCTAGAAGGCTCTAAACCAGACTTAGTCCATGGTGAAGTGGATGGTCAGAAGAAATCTAGTCACAGTGATTCACTCCTACAAAAGCTTGAACAGGTCATAAATATACCAAAATTCTTTGACATATTTACAGTAAGATTTATTTTGTTCCTGCATATGATTTGTCATGCCTTGCAAGTAAGCAAACCCCTTGCAACATACAGGCCACAGCAAGCTTAAAGAGCAAATCCGAAATTCCGATTGTGCTCACGTGAAAGTTGGTGTCCTCCTCACGATGTGCATTTACTGAGAGTGTAACTACTGTTGATTCCAGGTGGCACAAGTTCCGGTTTAAAATGAAATTGTTCTCAAAACCGTTTTGCCTGGAAAGGTGCACACAGTTTTACCATGTTTCTTCTCTTAGGGCTGTGGAAATGGGGTGCTGGTCATTACAGTGGTAGCGCTTGACCACAGATATTCACAACACAGTGGGGTTGAATGGTCTTGTATCTATAGCAACATCTTTTGTTAGTTCCCCAGGTTGGTGTGACATACCTGGTTCTGTTTAGATGAGGAGATGTTAGTGTTGAATGTGATAAAGTATCCAAGACGTCAGGATAAAAAAAGGCCTGGAATTATAATGCTGTTACGTTGCTTTTTTTTATCTAATGCAAGTGTGTCAGTCAATCCGCTGTAAGTGGCTGTGTGTTCACTCGAAGCTCTTCCCAGTTACTGCATACAAATTGCGTTGGCTGGAACTCTTCAGCAGCACTGTAGCAGATCTTGCTGTTAAGGACTAAGAAGTCCTTTGTCCGCTCTGCCAGCAGCTACATCAGCATAAATCCCTATGTCTGTCCACTCAAGTGGAGAGAGTGAGAGAGTGTGTGTGTCTCCAGAGTAGAATTCCATGAATTACCAGGTGCTATAAAAATTTTCTTCTGTATTTTACATGACTAGAGAATACTTACATACTTTCTAAATACTGTCAGTAGTATCAATCAGTGGCTAAATAAATATTAGCTGATTTATTGGTATCTTAAGAGGAATTATTAAGTGTTCTTAGAAAGTTATTGACAATCTATAGCAAAATAATTCTGTGGTACTTTCTAAATAAACCTAGCCTCTAATACATTTGTTTATTTTTTTGAAAAGCTGAAGGAATTGCAACAGCAGAAACAGGAACAGTTAAAGAAACAACAGATGGAACAACTTCAAAGGTTAATGGAAGAGCAGCAAAAGCTCCTTAGCATGCTATCTGGCCAGCCAGCAGCTTTTGGTAAGTTGAGAAAGAGAGCACATGATGTACTTTGTATAAACTGAAAAATTTAATCTCATTTTCCAGTTAAATCTGAAAGTGTCTTCTGTGTTCTTCATTTTAAGACTACTTAATTATGTCAAAGATAAATGTCAAAGGTAAATGCTGCATTGCTTCAGTGCCTGAAAGTTGAGTGCTACTGAAGAAGGAATACTGTCCTATTTTTACAAAATGCCAGCTGTAATTGTGACTTGATCAATACATTCTATGATGGGAGCCCTTGCTTCAAAGTACATGTATTGAAGTGTGAAACAATTACTTTCCTTTCTGATTAGCTGCTTCTCACAGTACTTTTGATTGCTTTAAGCTTTTGGTGTAGCCAAATGAAGTGGTCCCTCCTTGTTTGTGCTCACGCATGTCACATTCAGGTGATGAACTGAGCTAGAATAGAGAGCTGATCTCTGTTTAAAAACAAAGACTTGTAACCTGTATCAGTTTTCCAGTCTTGTTTGCTAGGTGCAAGGAGAAGGGACAGCTCTTGGCTGGGAAAAGCTTTTAGTGCTGAGGAGGGTTACTTTCTGCTCTTGGCAGTGTCAGTCCAACCTGACTTAAATGATGGTCTTTCCTTTACTTTGCCTAACTGAGAAGATAAAATTAGGGCTTATTTTAGGAGAAGAAAATCAAGATTGCCTAATCACTTATTCTTGGTCAGTGACATAAGGATGGAGGCTGGGTGATCAATCCTGCCCTTCAGTGCCATTTCTTTTCTCCTGTGGAGCAGTATTTTTGTGATACAAATAGAATGACACAGCCATTTTGTTCCTTCTCATTTGGAGGTTATACTGTAATGGCTGAAAGTCAGAAGCTGAGACCTGGGCATTCAACAGGCTTAGCACCTTTATCTCAGTTTCCATCTTCTGGATATCAGAATATCTTTGAAGACAGAGCTTGTGCTCTCATTGTTTCTTTCCATGCACAAGACAGCGATTCTTTACAAAAGCTGAACAACAGAGAGTGCGCCTCATCTTTGAAGAACAATCTTTCAGAAGTGTCTGCCTGTGAAAAGCAAGGTCTGTGTGTGCCTCTGAAAAGGCCAAATTGTTTGAAAAACAAGGAAGACAAATGCATTACTGCTTAGTCATTTACAGAAAGATAGCTTGATGTGTGGTGCTTTTTTTCCCTTTGTCACTGAGAGCGATTTTCTGCTACTTATTTTGAAGGTTTTGTGGTTTTTGTTAGTTTACTTGGTGCACGGGTTTGTTTACTGACAGCTTACAGACCTCAGAACGTTCATGTTGTTGTCCATTCGAGTTTGGTTAAAAGCAGCATGAGCGAAAAATCAAATTCTTCTCAATTTATGCACATATATTGTGGAAACAGAAGCTTGATAAGAGAGCTCATCAGTACAGCAGACATCAAAATCTGTTCTGTTTTGTTTTTAAGCCATACATTAACAATAGCAAAGCAGATGAACAATCAGAATGGATTATTTAAGGTCTGTGGAAATTTTTTAATGTATAATTGCTTGTTCCTTTAAAAAGAAAGTGCAAATTCAAATAAGAATTAATTCGGGAAATCTTAGGACTGTTTTATGTAGGAGTTCAGATCACATGGCTGTGAAGCTCCCTTCTGGTTTTCACCTGGCCTGAATGCTGTTTAAAGTATGTGCTGAAAACAGATTTGTTGTTGGGATGATAAAAAACCAACTCTGTTGCTTTCACAGGAAAAAGCATGTGGTCTCCAGAAAAAAAGATGGAATTATTAACAGAGAGTGAAGATAATCACATCAATCCTTTAGGTGGGGGAAGTGCAGATGTCTCTGAAAATTCCAGTGGAGGTGAACAGTTTTTGACTAATACAGAGGAAAGGTAATTCAGACTATGATTATGCAGTTTTTTATCAAATTACACAAGTTTGGTTGCATTCTGAGTCCTGATTGAAAGAGTCTGATACTCTGAATTTGTGCAATCTCTTAACCAAGGATTTGATTTTTTTAGGTTCTGTGGAGACCTGTGGTAAGAGAGGCTCTTGCTTGGCATTGCTTGTGCTGTAAAAGATGAAGTGTTGTGTGTTGTATGAGGAGGTTTGTGTGCAGCTTGGGGCAATGACAGCTTAGAAGCACCTTTCAGTATAGCTGGGTATATAAGCAGTTACGATGGCTGTTCCCAGTTTGATTTATTACAACCTCCTGTCCACTCTTATGTGCTGAAAGTAGTAATGTGAGGGAGAAGGGCAAGTCTGTGATGTTTTAGTTTCTTATGGGGAGTTATGAAATGTCCAAGGCCGGGATGGATGGGGGTCTGAGCAACCTGGTCTAGTGGGAGGTGTCCCTGCCTGCTGCAGCAGGATGGGGAGGTTGGAACAAGATGATCTTTCAAGTCCTTTCCAACCCAAACCATTCTGTGATTATGTGCTTCTATGAGATGTGGCTGTGTCTCCCTTGGGGTAGGTCTTGCCCACCCCCAGCCTGCTTCCTGGGGTGGGCAGCAGCATGAAAAAGCAAAGAAAGCCTTGACGCTGTACAAGCAGGGTTCAGTAATAGCTAAAATATTATTATGTTATCAGTGCTATTGTAGTCACAAAGCCAAAACAGCTATGAGAAAAGCTCATTCCATGCCAGCCAGACCCAGCATTCCTATGAAGGAGGAGGAATAGCAAAGGGGGAGACAAGGAACATAATCTCAGTAGCATTCCTCAGTGGAAAGGTGATACTGTAGGAATTGGCAGTGTGACTAAACTATGAGTGGAAGTTTGGTGATTTGTCCATAAAGGGTCATTAACAAAATAAAATATAGTGACCCCGAAATAAAGGGTCATTAACAAAAGCGGTGAAAGAAAAAGCAACAAAATCTGCAGTGTCTTAGATATGTTTGTTAACTATTGCAGGGATTGGATCAACATTTTGTTGTAAAATACATTTCTCAGGTTAACTTAATGTCTAAAGCACCTCAGAATTGCATCTTTTATGCAATTGCACCTTAGGTCTTTGAATACCAGTGATGTTAAACATAGTTATTTTATACAGAATTATAAGAGCTGTTTTTGTAATTACTCTAGACCTATTAAAGCTGCAATACATGAGAAGAAACAAACTTTTGAAGAATTCTTGGAAGAACAGATACAACTAGAAGAACAGCGTTTGGAGCGAAACCAGAAATTAAAGGTTATTTGTTATTACTTTAAAAACCTTCATTCTTCTTTTTATATTGTGCTGAGATGTGATAGGTGCTTTAAAGTGTACAAGGAGCAAATAGGAGTACAAAAATAGGAGTACAAAAGCTAGCAGGGAAAGCTAACACTGAATGCAACATTCACATTCTTAAAAATAATAAGCCCCAAGTATTCCACTTGCTTAAGTCTTCAGAAATCTAGTAGAAATGTATCATGTAGAGTTCTACTGATATGTGGGATTTATTTGAAGAAATCTTGAAGCTGTGTTGACATTTTATCATTTGCTTTTCTTTACTCATTTTCAGGAGACAAATGGATCAGCTGTCCAAAAACCAGTGATCAAGAGACCCTTCCTGAAAAGAGGAGAAGGTTTAACAAGATTCACTAATGCCAAGTCTAAAATGACAAAAATTGGAGAAAACACCCCAAAACTTCAACAAAGGGCTTCAGATGATAGAAATGTTATTAAAGTGGACAGATCACAAATACAGAAGAAAACTGCACCTTCTGGCAAAGAACTGGTTTCTGAAAATCCTTTTGCACCATGTAAAAAGTACAACCATCCCAACAGAGTAAAATGTCCTACTCAGAAGACAGTGGTACTTAGGAATCACAATGGAGAAAATATCTTGCCGTTAGAAACAAGAATTCAATCAGGAAAAAATCATGATGGACAGATGAGAGATTCTTACCCAGCAGAAATTAACAACAAAATAGAAAATAAAGAGAACAGAGTAGAATTTGCTAAGTCAAACACTGGCAAAATCAAAAACAAATTACCTGGTGCAGAAAAGTCTCCGTTGTCTCCAGAACTGACCAGGGCCTTTTCTAATTCTAAATGTCCCATAGGTCACCCTGTAAAAGATTCAGAACTGTCTTTTGAACTTTCATTTCAGAATAAACTGAAGAACTGGGAAAAAGAAAAAGAAAAAGAGAACCTAGAACTAGATGAATTTTTGTTCCTAGAACAAGCTGCAGATGAAATCTCTTTCTCAAGTAATTCCTCATTTGTGCAAAGGATCTTGGAACGAGACCAGCAAACTTTAAAAGGCCGTAGGATGTCTTCTACTCCTATCAAGGCAAAGCAGCAGCAAATCAAGACGCTGGCCGTTGAACTTACAGATGAGAAAAATAAAAGGGCAGACTGCATGGCACAGGAAAATATAAATGGTAGCCCAGTTATGCATACAGTCTCAAATTCAGGAACAGATTTTAGAATGAAGGATCCAACAGATTGTGTAATATTCTCAACTTCTTCCATGAAAGCAGCTTCCACTATAAGAAGTAATCACTGGGTTGTAAATGAAGATAAGAGTGAGGGCAGTGATGATGCTGCTACAGATTCTGAGAGTGAATTTGGGGCCACATCAAAGCATGACAGCAAAGATGCTAAGACAGCCCTTGTGAACCATAGAGAAAGTGATCCAGAATTTTTTGATTGTGGAAGTTCTATTACGGACATCAGCAAAGACAGCAAAAATGGAGATGCTGACCTTGGCCTGTCGGACAAAGGTTGTGGTGCACTGTCAAAGCAAAAGATTGGAAAAGCTACAGATGATCACAGAAGCATGTCGTGTGTAAGTAGGAATAAGTTTGAGTTTGATGATGAAAGAACATGGAGTGATCTTGATGAAAACTATGTTAGCACTGATTTACCTGAAAAATATACTAAAGCACCTTTGCAGATGGACTTTTCCTCTAAGAATGATACAACTGTCCCCGATAAAGCAATAAAGAGAAAAGTTGCCTCAAAGAAAGGAGATGAAATGTCCAAAGAGTCTGCAGTGGACAGTGATACAAATGGACCTCCTGTATCAAACCTGATGATGAAACTGTTTCCTTCACTGAAGCCAAAGCAGAAGGCAGGCTGCCATCCAGAGCGTGAAACCAAGTCAAATGTGGAACCGGAGCTGGGAGGTGAGAGAACAGCAACTGGTAGGAGGTAGTGAGGAAGGCACATTGTACAAGTCTTCC